>VZTI01005754.1:100086-118580 GCA_013397865.1 Struthidea cinerea | reverse complement strand
GGCTCTCCCGGTGGCCCCGGCCCCTCCGCCCCGCTCCGAGCCGGGGAGGGCAGCGAAGGTCCCCCCGGGCGGCTGCCGGAGCGGAGGGAGGCCTGGGAGCACTCGCCGCAGTGGCCGGCGGCCACGGAGCCCTTCCCGCCTGCTGCCCCGGCGGAGAACTCCAGCTACTTGGCAATCCCCGAGAGAGCCCCCAAATCCACGCTGATGCCAAAGCTGCCCTCGGTCCCCAACCCGGGCAGTGCATCCTTTGGGGCTCCCTTTGTCCCCAGCCCAGCCAGCACCTCTTTTGGGACTCCCTCAGCTCCCAACCCGGGCAGTGCATCCTTTGGGGCTCCCTTTGTCCCCAGCCCAGCCAGCACCTCTTTTGGGACTCCCTCAGCTCCCAACCCGGGCAGTGCATCCTTTGGGAGCTCCATGGTCACCAGTGTGACCAGCTCATCCTTTGGCTTCCCATCTGCCTCCAGCCTGGCCAGCACATCAGTTGGGACCCCCTTGGTTTCCAACCCCAACAAGTCTTTTGGGGCCCCTCTGGTCCCCAATCCATCCAGCATATCTTTTGGGTCTCCGCTGATCCCAAATGCATCCAGTGCATCCTTTGGGTCTCCATTGGTCCCAAATCCATCCAGTGCATCCTTTGGGTCTCCATTGGTCCCAAATCCATCCAGGGCATCCTTTGGGTCTCCATTGGTCCCAAATCCATCCAGCACATCCTTTGGGTCTCCACTGGTCCCAAATCCATCCAGTGCATCATTTGGGAATGCCTGGGTTCCCAGTGCATCCAGTGCATCCTTTGGGAGTCCCTTGATCCCCAGCCCAGGCAGCTCCTCCTTTGGGTCCCCCTTCGTCACCAACCCAGTCCCCACTTCCCTTGCGCATCCATCAGTCTCCAACATGACCGGCTCTTTCTTTGGATCCCCCTTTGTCCCCAGCGCAGCCAGCGCTCCCCTGGGAAGTGGTGCCTATCCCCTTCCTGGTGGGGAAGTGCCCTGGAGCAAGCCCAGCTCTGATCCCCCCCTGCCCCGACCCCCCGAGGGCCCGGCTGCTGTGGAGCCCCCAGCCCAGCCCCACCTCGAGGATGCTCCTCATTTCCTCAGGAGGACCGACGGCCCCTCACCGAGTGGGAGGAGCAGGCAGAGCCCCCCCAAGCCCTTCTCCGCCCCCCTGCCCCCCCAGAGGAGGATGCTCGTGGATCCCAGCAGCGGGAAGTGCTACTACATGGACCCGCCGCGGCAGCCCCAGATGAAAACGCTCTACGACCCCGAGACCGGGCAGTACCTGGAGGTGCTGGTCCCACCGGTGGCAACACACACCGGGCTCTACCAGGCACCTTTCAACTCCCTGGTCGTGGCCCCGGGGCTCTACGGCCCACCCTACGCACCCTACGGCGGCTTCCCGGGGCTCCCGGCACCGCCGCCCCCTGCGCCCTCGCCACCGCGCCCCGAGCTGCCCGCTGCCGACAACCCCGGCGTGCCCGGGACCTCCGGCTCTGCTCCCAAGGGCGAGGGGCCGTCCCCTGCCGGGGGTCCCGACTGCGGCTACCTGGAGAGCCTGTACTACATCCCCACGGGGATGCGGGCCAGCCCCGGCCCCGAGCAGCCCCCGGCCCGCGCCAGCCCTGCCGCGCCCGAGAAGGGCTCACTGCTCCGGATGTGACGGGATGGACCCGCGCGGATGTCCCTTCCCATGGCCGGGCTTTAGCCCAAAGTCAGCATCACCCGAGGAGAGCCCCCCTGCCCGCTGCTGAGCTGGCAAAGCGCCGCGGGGTAGCGGGCACTGGCTGGGCCTCACTGGCTTCTCATGGAAATGGGGACAGAAAGGGTCTTTTCCAGTGTGAGCACCTGGCAGCCCTGAGGGGACATGGAGGTCCCCGGCCAGCAAAGGGACCACACAGGCCCCGCTCTCCCCTGTCCTGCCAGTCCCATCCCTAGGATGACTCCAGCTGGTTGGCACAGGGGGGTGATGGTCTGGGCACCCCCAGCCACAGCTGCAGCACAGACACCCCAAAAGAGTAATAAAAATGCTGAAACAGCTTTAAATCTGCTTATTCATCCTGTGCTTGTGTGGTCTGTAAAGGGGGGGCGAGGAGCTGAGGCACTTGGAACCCGCAGTCCTTCTGTCTGTCTTGGAGTGTCTACCACATAAATCCCAGTCCCTGGGAGCAGGAAGGGTCTCTGCAGTCCTCAGTGAGCCCTGAACCCCAAACCCCAGCCCTGAGCCCCAAATTCCAGCCCTGAGCCCCAGCCGCTCTAGATCCACGCCATCCCAGGAAGGATTTAGGTTGAGGAGAAGGGATCAGGCATTACAAGACTGCGTTACAGCAAAAGCCTCCCGGAGAGGGGGCACTCGGCCGGGGACGCCCCACACCCCCCCCCCTTCCTGCCGTGATACCCAGGACGGACGGGCCGCCCCAACCGGATGCAGGTGTGTGCTGGCCGCGCCTCAGCGCCGCTCCCTCGCCCGCCCCGGGGGGTTTATAGCCCGCCCCGGGGGGTTCATAGCCCGCCCCGGGGGTTCATAGCCCGCCCCGGGGGTTCATAGCCACCCTGCGCCTGCTCCCCGCACTTTCTAGCGCGGCAGGATGCGGCCGGCGCTGGCAGCGTGGCTGGTGCTGAGCCTGCTGTGGGGGACGGGGGCCCAGGGCATGTGCGGGGACGCCCCCGCCACCCCGTCCCACTCGGTCCCTGCGCCCCAGCTCAGCCCCGAGGAGCGGCTCTCGCCCCACATGCCCGAATCCCTGCGCTGCGACGCCTGCCACGCCATCGCCTTCCAGGTGGGGACCGGGGACACGGCACCCCAAAAGCGGAGTGAGAACCCTTGTGGGGATGCTCCAGCCTGGGGAGATGCTGCTGGCTCCCTTGGGGCACGCCACTGATGGATATTCCTTATCGGCACCTTAGAGAGACTTTTGGGGGTCCTCGTGGACCCTCTAACCCATGCAGATGTGCTTCTGCTGCTGGGGCTGCACGGAAGGGGGTGCAGACCCCAGCCCCGCTCGGGAGCAGGGTCGTGGACAAGCCCTCACTGCCCGGATTCTGCCTTTTTTCACCCCAGATTGAGGAGCAGCTGCGCAAGGCAGAGGACAAGGTGGGCAAGAAGGCGCTGAAGGAGTCGGACTACCTGGAGGTGCTGGAGAGGAGCTGCTCACAGGACTGGGAGAGGTGAGCGGGGGGTCCCCAGGGGTCGGAATGTCCCCAAGGATGGCGGTGCCACAGGGATCAGAGTGCCCCCGGGGCTGACCCCAGAGACCATTTTCCCTCCAACCCCCCGTCTCCCCGCAGTTACGGGGTGCTGGAGCTGGACGGGGAGAAGCGGCTGTCGGGGCCGGGGCTGCCCAGGCAGCAGCCCCTGAGCGTGATGGTGTCTGGGGGACCATGGCCGAGCAGGTGAGTCGGGGGTCTGGCGGTGCGGGGGGGTCCGGGCACTGTCCCCTCGCCGCCAGGTGACCACCGCGGCTCCTCGCAGGCTCTCCAAGCTGTGCCACGGCTACGTGGGCGAGCGGGGCGAGGCGCAGATCTACGGGGCGCACCGGCGGGGCGCGGCCGCGCTGCGGCAGCTGCTGTGCCACGGGGACAAGGGACCCTGTGCCGGCCGCAAGGACCGCCCGGACCCCGCCAAGGCGCTGCAGAACGAGCTGTAGCCCGACGCGGTTAATGCTTAATGCCCCGGTGACCTTCGGAGCCGACTTCGTCCCCGGCGGGAGCCCACACGTGCCGGGAGGTGGGCGCCTTCCCGGTGTCGCCTGTCACCGATGTCGCCGCTGCCGCTCGACCCCCGTGCCGGCAGCAGCGCGGACCCGTCCGGGCGAGCCGGGAATTACTCTGTAACGCACGGGCTCTAATGTTTCACCACGGCGCTGCCCCGGGCGGCTGCAGCCCCAATTAAAGGAGTTAATGGCTGATCCGTGCCGGGGCTGCGCTCCCTGGTTTCACAACCCCCAGCCAATGGCCGCCCTGCCGCCCGCCGCCCCTGCCACCGCCACCGCCCGGCCGCTGACTAAAGTCCTTCCCACGGCTATAAAACCCCCCCGAGCAGGGACATCGCCGCCGGGGACGCGTCGCCGGAGGATGGGGACCCGCTCAGGAGACCTGGCTCAGCCCCAGGTGAATGCAGGCGCCGTCCCTGTCCCCATCCCTTCCTCGGTGTCATCCCAGGGCGGTGGGGAGGGAGGTGGTGAGCAGGGACACTGACCCCAGCGATGGCCAGCTCAGGGTCAGGATGCCCTGCTGGGGCTGGCAAAGGCCAGGATGAGTCTGGGGGCTGCGGCGACTCCCGGGACAAAGGGAACATGCTGGAATGCTGCGGCTGGGACTGGCTGTGCTGCCATTCCCAGCACCTGCAGTGGGGTTCCCCCTCCACACTTTCCAGGAACAAACTACCACGCAGGGACCAGTGGGTTTGGGAGCCCAGACCCCTCTTGGGGCCAGAGCTGGCACCGGGTGGGACTGACCGGACACACATGCTGAGCCATGGCCCGGTGTCACCCGCGTCGCCCAGGGCAGAGCCCAGCCCCTTTCCCGTGGGACCCCTGGGTCCACACTGACCCAGCTCCCACCTCGTCCTCACTGCCAGAATGGGAACGTGGCTCTGGCCCCCGCTGGCTCCCCGCAGATCCCTGGGAAGGAGCTGCCCGCGGCGGGCAGGGTGAGTACCGGGACACCCCGCGGGCAGCACCACACCCCAAGCCCGTCTGTAACACACCTGCGGATGGAGACCGGCCTGCCGGGACGCCTCTCGGCCCTGAGCGCACAGGGGCTGCCATGAGGCAGCGTGGGGTGCCCGTCCCTGCACGCAGCCCCGGAGTGAGACAGGCTGAGCTGTGCCCCCACACAGCAGGACCACGGGGCGGGCACCAGGCCCCCTCCGCCGGAGATGGACATGCTCTACAGGATCGAGGACGTGCCCCCCTGGTACCTCTGCATCCTGCTCGGCTTCCAGGTACAGCCTGGGAAGCGCCGGACCCCAAGTCCCCGCTCCCCGCGGTGTGGGGCATCCCCCAGCCCGGCTGAGCCCCCCCTCGCCCCCCAGCACTACCTGACCTGCTTCAGCGGCACCATCGCCGTCCCCTTCCTGCTGGCCGAGAGCCTGTGCGTGGGCAAGGACCAGCTCACCGTCAGCTACCTCATCGGCACCATCTTCACCTGCGTGGGCATCACCACCCTCATCCAGACCACCGTGGGCATCAGGTAGAGCCGCGGCCCCGGCGGGACCCCCTGCCCAGCCCCGGGCCCGGGCGCAGGCATCCCTCTCGTCCCCCCAGGCTGCCCCTCTTCCAGGCGAGCGCGCTGGCCTTCCTTGTCCCCGCCAAGTCCATCCTGGCCCTGGAGAAGTGGCGATGCCCACCTGAAGGTGAGGGCAGGGGGATGCAGGGGGTGTCCAGCCTCTCGGCGCTCCCCGGGACCACCTCACCCCCCTCCATCCCCAGAGCAGATCTACGGCAACTGGTCACTGCCGCTCAACACGTCCCACATCTGGCAGCCCCGCATGCGAGAGGTACATCCTGCCACCGCCCCCGGCGCGCCCAGGCTCCCCGGCAGGCTGCTGACGCCCTCTCCTGCACCTCTCCATGCCCTGCAGATCCAGGGGGCCATCATAGTGTCCAGCCTGGTGGAAGTGGTCATCGGGCTGCTGGGGCTCCCCGGGGCACTGCTCAGCTACATCGGGCCGCTGACCGTCACCCCCACCGTGTCCCTCATCGGACTCTCCGTCTTCCAGGCGGCTGGAGACCGGGCTGGCTCCCACTGGGGCATCTCTGTGCTGTATGGCATGGGGACAGGGGGCACAGGGGGGCAGGCTTGTCCAATATGGAGCCAGGAGGATGTCAGGGGCACGAGGGATCCCGTCTCTCTCTCCCCCCAGAACCATCTTCCTGATTGTCCTGTTTGCCCAGTACCTGCGGCAGGTCGCCATCTGCCTGCCCGGCTACCGGCGGGGCCACGGCTTCGTCCTGCTCCGCATCCAGATCTTCAAGATGTTCCCGGTAGGGACTGGCTGAGAGCATGCTGGGGTGGCCCCGAATTCCCCCCTGTATCCACACGCGGGCTCGGGAGAGATGCGGGAACATGCCGGTGTGTGCCCCACAGATCATCATGGCCATCATGTTGGTGTGGCTGGTCTGCTACGTGCTGACCCGCACCGGCGTCTTCCCCAGCCAGCCCGAGGAGTACGGGTACAAGGCCAGGACGGACGCCCGGGGCGAGATCCTGTCCGTGGCACCCTGGTTCCGCGTCCCCTACCCCTGTGAGTGCCCGGCAGCCCCGCGGCGCTCTGGGCCCCCCGAGACCCCTTTGCCCTGGGGGATGTGGGGACCTGGCGCAGCATCACCGGGGCAGGGGAGCACCCGGGGGGGCCCAAAGCGGCACCGGTGAGCACCGGGTGGGAGGTCCTGGGGTGTCCCCAATCCTGATCTGCTCTGCCCCCCGGGCAGGCCAGTGGGGGCTGCCCACGGTGACCTCAGCAGCCGTGCTGGGCATGTTCAGTGCCACGCTGGCGGGCATCATCGAGTCCATCGGGGACTATTACTCCTGTGCCCGGCTGGCAGGAGCGCCCTCGCCCCCCGTGCACGCCATTAACAGGTACAGCCAGCTGTTCCCCCCTCCACGGTTCCCCACTCCCACCGTGGCATCCCTGGAGACCGGTCAGGGATGCTGCAGGAGCGTGGGATGGGGACCAGCCCGACCGCGCTGTTCCCCAGGGGCATTTTCACCGAGGGCATCTCCTGCATCATCGCGGGGCTGCTGGGAACCGGCAACGGCTCCACGTCCTCCAGCCCCAACATCGGCGTCCTGGGCATCACCAAGGTACCGGGGCCGGGGAGGGTCCCGGCTCGGCCGGGGGGCGCGGGCACCGTCACCTGCTGCCGGTGTCTCCGCGCAGGTGGGGAGCAGGAGGGTGATCCAGTACGGCGCCGGCATCATGCTCGTGCTGGGCACCATCGGCAAGTTCACGGCGCTCTTCGCCTCCCTGCCCGACCCCGTCCTCGGCGGGATGTTCTGCACCTTATTCGGTAACTGTCCCCCCAAACCCGGAGCGCTGCTCTCGGCAGCGCTGGGCCACGTCCCCGCAGCCTCGGGGGCTGCTGAGCCCCAGGGGTGCGGGGCGGCTTTGGGGGGAACCGGGGCTGCCTCCTCGCACCCTCAGGGCGGCTGGGGCAGCCCCCGATGCCCGGCCAGCGCGGGCACCTCCGCCTGCATCGCCGCGTCTCTGCCGGCAGGAATGATCACGGCCGTCGGCCTCTCCAACCTGCAGTTCGTCGACATGAACTCCTCCCGAAACCTCTTCGTGCTGGGCTTTGCCATGTTTTTCGGGCTGACGCTGCCGAACTACCTGGATTCCCACCCCGGAGCCATTAACACAGGTACCGCCCGCCACGAAAAGCCGCAGTTTTGGGAGTTTGGGGACAGAGGAGGGCAGCTCTCCCGACGCTCGCCCGCCCCGGGGGAGCAGCTGGGAAGTCCCGCTCCTCACAGCATCCCGGCTCCGTCCCACGCTGTCGCAGGTGTCCCCGAGCTGGACCAGATCCTGACGGTGCTGCTGACCACGGAGATGTTCGTCGGGGGGACCATTGCCTTCGTCCTGGACAACACCATCCCGGGTAGCTGCAGCACAGGGGCTGGGGCAGAGTGCTGTTGATTTAGAGCCGCCAGAGGGGATGGCGGGGTCGGGGGGTGACACTGGCCATCCCCGCAGGGACGCAGGAGGAGCGAGGGCTGGTGCAGTGGAAGGCAGGAGCGCACTCGGACAGCGCGAGCAGCGCCAGCCTGAGGAGCTACGACTTCCCCTTCGGGATGGGCGCGGTGCGGAGGAGCCGCTGGCTCAGGAACGTGCCCATCTGCCCGGTATTCACCGGGTTCAGGGCCCGGGCGAGGGGCAGGGGCACGGCGGCCGCAGAGGGGCCGGACGGGGGCTCGGTGTGCACCAAGGTCTGAGCGAGGGGAGGGTCCCGGCAGGGTCCCGCCCCAGCGCCGGAGGAGCCGAGCCGAGCTCCCGGGGGGCTGTCGGTGTTCGGTGGCACCCACCAAGGCCAAAGCCAAGCCTTCCGGTGCTCGGCTCGAACGCAGGGCTAGGGAAACACAACGCTGCTCTTGGGGGACATCCCGAGCTCCGGGGTACAGCCTGGGGGCCGCCACCCCGTGCCGTGCTCCACCTGAAGCTTTGGCTGGCTGAGGCTCGTCCAGCGCTTGCTGAAGCCCGTCAGCCACAGCGGAGCCAGCCGGAGCCCCGGGGCCACCAGCTCCCACCCGGGGCCACGGATTTTCACGCTGTGCCCTCGGCTCCGGCAGGGTGACCCAGCACGGGCTCTGCGTGGGGCAGTGTCCAGGCCAGCGTTAGGATGCCTAATTTAAGACTATACATTAAAAACGGTAACATATTCGAGCGCACGTGCCCCGCCAGTGTCTCTGCTGCCTCCTGCACCGTTCCCTCGTCCTTTGTGCACCGCAAAGGCGCCAGCACCTTTGACCGTGCTCCCTCCTGCGCTGCCAGACACGGAGACACGCTGGATTTCTTCCAGGTGCGCTCTGCCTGAAGCCGGTGCTGTGGGAGAGGCAGCTCAGCACAAGCCCTTGGCAAACCCTTCCTGCTCCGGGAGCTCTGGAGCGCTGGCTCTGTCCCGGCCGTACTGGTGACAGCACCTCGTGCTGCCGGGGTGTTCTCAGATGCAGGCACAGAGGGGGCTGACCCCCAATGCAGCGGGGTCAGTCCTGGGCCTGGATTTAGCACCGAAGTTGAGCTGAGGCAACACTGCACAACCCTGTCACAGCCCATGGTGGCACCGCCACACACTCGCTCCCCAGCCTGAGCAGGGAGAGAAGTGAGAAAATCTGTTAAAAGTGAAGATGAGGGGGAAAAAAAAATCCCAACTTAAAATAAACCCCGAGCGATGCAAATACAACCGCTCCCACCTCCCATGAGCACCAAGCAGGCTCTGAGGCCCCTCTTCCACTGCTGTCCTGGTGCTGGTGCCGAGCACGGCGACACCTCTCTGGCCAGCTGAGTTAAGTGTATGTGACACCTCTCCGGCCAGCTGGGTCCCCTCCCCTTTCCTTGTCCTCCCAGCCCAGCCGCTGGGGCTGGAGCAGGAGTGAGAGGGGGCCTGGACGCTGTGCAGGTGCTGCTCAGCACCGGGTGCCACCACCTCTGCTGCAGCCACACCCCAAAGCCAGAGGAGCAGGGTTTGGCAATGCATAAGTGTAACACAGGGACAAGAAGAGAGAGCTTTTACAATTAAATCTTCTAATACTGGCTTCACAGTGTGGAAATTGTGCTACATCCACCAAAAGAGGGCCCAGTCTACTCAAATGTTTAAGTACTTCACCCCAGGAACAAACTCCTTTGCGTTTGGATTCAGCTCTCGTCCCCAGTGAACATCCCAGCGCTACGGGATGCAGGAGAGGGATAAACCCAACGCCAGGAGAGCAGCCCATGGCCAGGCTGGCTGCTCCACACGCTGGCTCCTGGCTGCTGCACTCAGTTGCCACCACCCCGGCAAGGTGATGGTGGCCAGGCCGAAACTCACAGACGAAGTGCGGCCACACAGGACTCGCTGGTGGAACTCCCACCGCAGATAAAAACCAGCTGTGTGTTATTTGCTGACCTTTTTCTAAACTCTCCCCAGGTCAGTGGGAACCCTGGAGTAGTGTTGGCAGGCCTAGGAAGGCCAGCTCCGAGCAGGGGAAGGGAAGGCAGCGCCCAGCACGGAGCCCGGGGTGACTGCATTCCCATTTTGCAGAGCAACAGCAGCAGGGCTGGAGCAGCCGAGTTTCCCGGGGCAGCGGCTGACGCAGTGAGGTGCTCCTGCTGCAGGGCAGCACCTGCGGGAAGGCCCTGCCTCACCCTGCCCGTCCTGCGGAGCTGCAGCTCCAGCTGCTCCCCTTCGGTGTAATCAGAGCTTAAAAAGGAGATTTTAACAGCTAGGCCAGGCTGTCCTGAGCAGGGCCAGCGGTTGGGCTTGATCCTGGTGGGTCCAACTCGGGATATTCCATGAAGAAAGAGTGGATGGGGCTGGAGAGGCTGTGGCAGCCACCGCCGGACTCCGCAGCTCTGGGGTTCCCAGAGCAGCAGCTTTGTAGCGCCATCAGCTGCTCCCAGGGCTGCCAGCAGGGCCAAGCTGGGAGCAGCCACAGGGAAAACGAAGGGAGAGCGTGGAGTGGGAGGAGAGGAAGAAATTCCCATCCCTGCAAGTGTCTGAGGCCGGGTTGGACGGGGCTTGGAGCAGCCTGGGACAGTGGAAGGTGTCCCCGCCATGGAACTGGATCTCGGAAGTCTCCTCCAACCCAAAGCAGTCTCTGGTTCCATGAAGAGTCCAGCCACAGCCAGGATCCTGGGCCATCGGGTTCCACAGCCTTCCAGGCTGGCACCCACAGTGCCAGCCCTGTTCTGCACACGCTGCCAAGCGAGTTCCCGTGCGAGATGCCCAGTTATGAGACAGCCACCACATCAGTTCTACTATTATTTATTTTTTTAAATATTTTTGAAAAAATATAATTTTTTTACAATATTTTCAACTTAAACACTATTCACACTGAACACGTATGGCAGCTTAACCTACCCAAATATGAAGTTTAAGAAGCCAAAACTGTTCTAGCTTTATTAAAAGGAAAAAAAAAAAAGAACAACCAAAAACCAAAAAAACCCCCAAAAAGTCGTTGTGCTGTAGACTATTGTGTAGTGATGATTAAACAAAGCAAGGGAAAAGCACCACTCAAATCACTAATGCTGGGGGTTGCCCGGTGAAATCCAGCTATGGAAAGTCGGATGCTAAGAGTTACATAGGCAGTGCTATGCACGGCGCCCGTTCCTGGAAGGAGCTGTGATGGGTCTCACATCTCCTCCAACAGCACGGGGAAGGGGAAGGGGAAGGTTTCTAGCATGATCACACACTGCAAAGGACAGGGAACTGCTTCCTCCCAATCGCTTGGATGTTAGTTCAGTAGCTGAGATCTACGACTCTGTACAGGTCTGTAAGATTTGGGTTAAGCTCACGCTGCTTCCCAGGATCGTGATGTTTTGTAAGGGGGGAAATTAACATTAGTAACAACATTGATACCTCAAAGGAAAGTTAGCAAATTTGCATAACAATCAGATCTCCTCACTTTCACTTGGAAGTTAAGGCATTATCAGGTGCAAGCTAGCACCAGTTAACACATCCTTAGTTAAAAACAGACCGTTCACCGCAAATTCCAAGTCCTGTTTAAAAAGTCAGAGTCTGCAGAAGGTTTTATTAACGTGATACTTTGTCTCAACTTGACTGGTGCTTCTTACCTCACTGCCTCCTTCGCACAGAGCCAGGGCCCAATTATGTTTCCATTAAACTTTTGACAGATTTACTTAATAACAGTCTCAGCACTTTTATTGAGCATGCAAGACTAACAAAACTTTGGCAATGCATAAGTGTAACACAGGGACAAGAAGAGAGAGCTTTTACAATTAAATCTTCTAATACTGGCTTCACAGTGTGGAAATTGTGCTACATCCACCAAAAGAGGGCCCAGTCTACTCAAATGTTTAAGTACTTCACCCCAGGAACAAACTCCTTTGCGTTTGGATTCAGATTACTCTTGACCTGAGGAAGGGAAGAACAGAAATCGAGGTGAATCATTATTTTCAGCTTCCATGTTCAAGCTGAAGACAATGAGAGGCAAAGGTTTATGGATTTAGAGTAACAATCAGGTATACAATAGGCTTCTTACATTTATCAGCAGTCTATAATCCCTAGAAAAGCCCATTCCTCTGTGCTACTCCCTGAGTTATCCAACCTTCCTTAGCTCCACCTGAGGTTTCAGCTGGATGAGGGCTCAGGGAATAAGCAGCAAACCACAGGCATGCAGCAAACACGGCAGCTTCCCCTCATGCTGAAATAGCCTTTTCTCAAGTTGAGCTGTTAAAATGTGCCGTGAGGTTTTTAAATTTTGCTTATTTAAGCAAGAGGTGACTTGTTCCAGGAACTTCAGCCACTTCTGGGAATTCCATGTGTATGAGCACTGTATTGATTTTTTACATTCTCTCTCTGTGACTCCCCTGTCCTCCCCCTTGGCAAGCTGCTGCTGCTCAGTGTCCTGCAGTTCGACATGGGCACCAGCACCTTCAAAAGGAGCTCTTTATCACCAAGACATGGAGGATCAGGCTTTTCTGATTTTCATTGAGTCTGAAACTGCTGCCTGCAGCTGCTTCAGCTCGGAAAAGTCAGGGTCTGCGTGTGAATCTCAGAGCCGCTGTGTGACAGGATGGTGTGGGGTCTGTGCTCTGTGCGAGGAACTTTGGATTCTGTGAGGGAGAAGAAGCACACACTGCCCTTTCCTTTGAGTTCTGGACAGAAGTCAGATGGCAAAAAGAGGGAAATAATCACAGTTTGGCTGCTTTCCCCTTCCCTAGAATTGCTACAGGGATCTGCTGTGGTTCTCCCAATCCCAACCAGACCTCGGGACAGGGCTCAGACCAGCCCAGCGTGTCAGCGCTGGCAGATGCCCAGTGACCCTTTTGCAGCCCCAGCTCCACTCAGTGCCCTTCTTTCATAACACCCCACCCACTCTTGAACTTGTGCCATGCACCGGGGAAGGCTCCATGTTGGGTATGAAGAAACCCACCAAATAGGTCACATCCCATGAGGACACATCCCTTCCCACCCACCCTGCACGGCCAGGCAGGGTTCAACAGGCTCCTTCCTACTGGAAAGGATTTTCTCTTGCCATTAGCAGCAACGAGCCCCAGCCTCGGACAAAGACTCAAGCTTTAGAAATAGGATGAGAAGCTGAACTTACCACCAGATCCTCCAGCGATGAGCTGTCACTGATAACAAGGTCATTGAACTGGTCCTGGATTTGATCCATTGTTTGTGGGAGATCACGGGCTGGAATAAACCATTCGTGCTCCTCCTCTTCTTCCAGCATCTCCTGGAAACAGCGCTCAATAAATTCTTCTTCCCACAACTCCTCTTCGATCTGTGCAATGAAAAGAAACTGCTTCAGCAACAAATCTACTGCGAGCTCGCGGGCTTTTTACTCCCAGGTGTGTGCACCCAGCTGACCTTCCCGGCTATCCAACAGCACCCCAGCCCAGCACCACGTCCACGCAGCAGGAAGGACATCAGTGCTTTGTCCCAGGGATTGGGGCTGCAGCTGAAAGGGAATGGCAGGAGAACCCCACCAGCCCCAGCTGTTTTGTTTGCAGCTTGTTATGACCTAAAGGAGAACGAAAATGTTGGTCCCAAGCAAAAATTGCAGCTGTACCAACTAGTCTGGACTGAGCTTGCTGCAAGTATGAGGAAGAGAGCTGTGCCAACACACACAGCCAGGAAACCCTCCCCAGGAAAGCGTCCTACGGGACTCCTGGGGAAAGAATAACCACGGCCTGTCACCCGGAACAAGCAGCCTCTCCTTGGCTGCCGGTGTGTGCTCACCCACTGTGGCTCTCCTTGGGAACCCCACCTGATCCCAGCAGCTGTCAGGAATGCAGCCCTGCTGTCCTGGGAGCAGGACAAACCAACCCATGCAGAACTGACACGCAGTGCAGAGATTAAAGCAGTTTTCCTTGGTTGTTCAGTAAACAAGCTTTGGAGGGAGCTCATCCTACAAATTTTCCATGTCCTGCATCAGAGTGTTTGAGAGTGGAAAGCAGGGAAACAGAAGCTGGTGTGAATGACTTGCCCAGACACAAGGGAGTGGAAAAACGATTCAGGACAGATTTAGAAGTTCACTCAGTGGAAGCTCGAACAAGTTTTCCCATCTATCCTTTGCTCTGAAATCAAACACCTCCTCAATCCTGGAGTGGAAACTCAGTTACCACAAACACCAAATCAAAAACATTAACACCACATATCAGGACTGCTGTGCAATCTGGTCCTTGCCCTTGGGGCAAGAACACCCACGAGCTCACCTGGTGCTCTGGGGAACAGGGACTCATCCCCACGTGCTCCGAGCCACCGCCCAGGCACTCCAGAAGCACGCAACGCTGACTCAGTGCTATCCCAGAGCCTGGATGGCACCTCCAGGAGGCACTGCCTCCCTCCTGCCGTGGGCACACAGCCACAGGCTCCTGTTACACAGGGCTTGCCCGGCTCCAGGGGCTTGGTTACAGGCTTGTACCCCTACAGGTGCCTCCATAGCAGCTCCAGGAGTACTAAATAACATTTTACTCCCCAAATAGCTGGAAATTAGGACTGCTTGTTTGTATTTTCCAGCTCCAGTTCAACTTGCTCGGGCTCCCAGAGGGCTGTGTCTGCGGCAGCAGGTGACCAGGCTGCCCCAGATGTTTGTCTGTCTGAGCACGACCCTTCTCCCTCACACTCCCACCTTTCCTCTGCCCTGACAACAGAACCCGTGCCTGAAAAATCATGGCACAACTCTCAGCTCCTTCCCAAACAACTACACTCCCTGTATGCTAACTGTGGTACAGCTCCCAGGGGGAAAGAGTCACCGAACAGGAAACAATGCACGAGAGAACGGAGGTTCTGTGAGCAAACCCGTCTCTGAATGAGCTCGGTGCTGCTGGCACTCTGTGGATCCAATGCTGGCGGCTCAGCCCCCGGCACAGCCACAGCTGCTGGAGCACAGGCAGCAGCTACGGAGGGCACAGAGCAAGCTGGGAATGGGAAAGGGGTGTGGAAAGAGGTGGGCTGTTCCCAGCCTCCGCGGGAGCCGGAGAGAAAAGGGTGACGGATGCAAGGTGGCGGAGCAAGGTAAGGCTTCCTTCCCACCCGATGGAGAAGGCAGCTGTAAGACTCAAGTATTAAAATGAGTGGGCCTGTTACCCAGCAGCTCTGTTACCCAGCAGCTCTGTTACCCGGCAGCTCTGTCACCCGGCAGCTCTGTCACCCGGCAGCTCTGTCACCCGGCAGCTCGTGGAGCAGCAGTGCTGTTCCCAAGGCAGGTGTGCACCTGGAATTCCCCAGCTCAGCACTAGGACACTCGGCATGTCTGCACACGAACACCTCCCGGGCCAGCCCTTCCCAAGTGCCACGTACATCTGTCAACTCTCTTTTCTCCCCTCCCTCCTGCAGAAGTAGGGAATTAATGGATGCATTAGAACGTGCTGCACTTCCTGTATTTTCCACCAGGACTACAGAAGATCAGCATTTACTGCCAGAGAAAGGGAGACCCGTCTGTTCCCCAGGATCACTCCAGAGAGCCGATCTAAAACTTCCTCTCTGAAGGATTGCCAGTGTCAGACCCCAGCTCTGTCCCTTCAGCTGGGAAGTGCCAAAGGACAGATGGGACACTGAAAGCAGGGAATGACTTGCCTGCCTGTTAAACTCCTCTTCGTTCTCCATCCACATGTACTCGGCAAAGGGGTTGTCATCCTCGTGGGAGTGCCCGTTGATGATCACATCCTCGCTGATGATGCTGGGGCTGGTACTGCTGCGACTCGGGTCCTTCATGGCTGCCACTCTGATCCCAAACCTGCAACTGAGGAGGGCAGCAATTACAGACGTGCAGATTCCTCGTTCCCTGCCTCTGCACAAGCCCAGCCCAAGGGAAGGGAGGCTGCACCTGCATTTGGAGGCTCCAGGCAGCCTTGCCCCGACTGCAGCAGAGCTCTGAGATCACAAGGAGCAGTACCAGAAGCACCGTTCCCATTGTGTGCGGATTCCAGGCACAAATTAATTTCCCAAATTGAACCTCACCAAAGCCAAGCACCACGGCCAATGAAAAGTGACAGGAAAAAACAGGAAGCACACATACTTGCCAGTAGGAAAATATTTAAGGCAACATTTAAAAGGAGAATTTGTTTTCCAAAGCATTTTTAAGTGTTGTGTGCGATGGCACGAGCCAGGTTTCACAGCCCTTTCCCGCTGGGAAACCTTGCAGGGAGCAGAAACCACGAGGAACTGACCCTGCACAGGGCCACCTGGAAATCTGTGTGTTCTGAGGTGAGACAACACTGCTGCCCTTCCTGTGCTCGAGTACACAGATCAACACTGGAAAAGCTGAGTATTTGTTGGATACTAACACTGGTAGCATCAATTTTCTTTAAACAGTATGCAAAGTGAGGCAACGTCTTCCAAAAAATAACCTAAAAAAACCTGACCAAAAAATCCAAGACTCAAGTCAAATTTGAATGTTTTTCTCATGTTAGAATTCACAATGAAAGTTGCAGCAGCGAGTGAAAATATTTTTATTTTATTATCAAAACAACACTTTAGCTTGTTGTCTGCATATCAAAGAGTGACTTTTTCAGAGAAGAGGGTATCAAAATACAGCCTTGCTGTTATTAGAGTACAAGGGCTTATCACCCAGCACCTCACATCTTCTCTTCGCATTCCAGTTGGTCCTGTTATCTAGGGAATTAATGCAAGTTTTGGTTCAGGACTCTTGATAATACCAGCTAAAAACCTGCCACATCCAAGTGACCAATTAAGAAGGCACAAAGAAGACGGAACCTGCCTGGCTCGCTCTGTTCCAGGTTTTAAAATCAAAGGCAAAGCCCAGCACGGAAGTCACTGCAGCTCCCTGGGAAGTGCCACAAATGGGAGCAGATCCCGTGTATTCCACTGCGGATTCCACCACGGGAAAACAGGTTCTTTTGGATGTTCTTTCAAAACAAACTTGCTAAGGATTACTGGCAGCATTTACATAAAACAGGAAAGGACGTTGCCTTTAACACCCCAATTCAAGCTTGAAATTGCTTTAAGCTGTTCCCAAGCTAACACATGGGATGGAGTACAGGAAATAAAGCCTAAAAAGCCTAATTTCTTTTTCTCCCCCTCCTTTTTACTGGCATGTGTTTTCACCTTCTCTTTTGTGGAGCTAGTCTTGGTATTACTATTTACCTGAAGGTAAATAGGCAGTGAGGAACTCGGGCAGCTTCTGCACAAAGGTGACTATACCCAGACAAGTCCAGAAAGGTGAAAACAATTAAAAAAACCAACCCAAACCCAACAAACCAACCCTACTTGTTTGTGAAAAAGCTTGGAAGGGTAATTTGTTGAATCATGGGCCAGCTTTCCCCGCTTCTGAAGCGTTCCCACTGGACAGAAGCTCCAGCTTTAGCAGGGAGGGAAGAGAAGTCCAGCTGGGACCAAACCAGCTTTGTCCACCACTGCCCGAGGATGATGGGGATGATCTTCAAGAAGGACCCAGGCTCAGCCTGAATACCTGAAGTTGATCTGATGAAGCCCTGAGTCCGTTCATGCTTTTCCCACAGGGAAACATGCCAGCAACTCACTGATCCTGCAGGATCGGTGAGGAAGCCCCAGGCTGGTCCCTCACTCACAGCACTCCTGATTTCATTTTCTGCAGCTTCCAACAGAACAAATAAACCTTCCCACTGCTCCACTTCAAGAGACAGAGCAGGTTTCCATGCTCACGTGTGGGGACAAGATCAGTCTCGTTTCACCAGTACTGGATACAACCTTTTCAGTCAGGGAATTCTGAGGGGGAGAGCCAAATGCCACTTCAGTCTTGCAAAATGTCCCAATCTAAGCAGGCTGCTGCAGGAAACAAGCCCCAGTGCCAGGCTACACTACTGCTGGGAATAAAAATAACCCATTTTCCATCTGGGAGTAGGTGGGAAGCAGAGGAGCTCAAAGCTCCTCACACTAGAAGAGGAAATATAACACTGGCAGTGCTAAGGAACAGCAAACAGGGAGAATTCTGCCACGGTGACACACTGTGAGGGTCTGACCCAGGTTCCTCTGGGATTTTGGTGCGGAGCGGGGGTGATGGAGCAAGCACATTGCAAGTGCATAAGGAAAGACACTTAAAAAAAGCGGATTTTCATCTTAGGAATGAAGTCAGAAACTAAAAATCCTGTAACAACATGCTTTCAGTTAACCCTAAATTGCATGGAGTGTGGAGCCTGTTACTCCAGAACATCACTGAGGCCCATTAATTCACCCATTTCCCTGAATTTTGCTGCAGTTATAGCCATGAAGAGCCCTTGACTGCTCGTCATTAAAATTCAGAGCTTTGTGACTGAAGAGTCTGCATTTAAAACCTAGTCACGAAAGAAGATTATCCACTGCCTTCTCCGGAGGTGAGGTCAGGCCTAATTCCATGCATCAACCCCAGGTCCTTACCCGTGACAGAAAAAAAATGAGGAGAACAATTAAGTAAAAAAAATTACGATATTTGCTTTAAGCACCCAAAACCATACATGATGGTTTTAGTGGGAGCTGGAGATTAAGGGAAGATGTTTTAGAGCAGCTCGTGCAGGCGTCAGTGACTTGTTTATCACCCGGTGATTCCTCCTGCGAGTCGGCAGCACCGGCCCAGCTCCTCCTTATCTATCGAGATTAGCACACAGCTCTTATCAACGGAGCTGATTACACCCGTCTAATAATTATACTCGCCTAACAAACAGATTTCTTAATCAAATCCACGCGGGACGCCAGCGCTATCTGATATAAACGCTTCCAAGTGCTGCGCTGGAGGTTACCCAACGTAGCCGCCTCCTCCGCGCGGGGCTAAGGCAGGGGTTGCGGGAGCAGCGCCCCGGCAGGAACGGGGCCCCGCGGCCGGACCCCGCTGCCGGGGCCATGTTTCGGTAGCAGCGGAGCCGCC
>VZTI01005754.1:73463-99659 GCA_013397865.1 Struthidea cinerea | reverse complement strand
GAGCCAGGCCGCAGCACCGGCGGGGGGGCGGCGCGCTGCACGCTGGGACGCGTAGTCTTTTCCCGCCTCCCGGCGCGCGGCATGCCGGGAGCTGTAGTCTCGCACGGCACCTGGCGGCCATTTCGCGCGGCGGCGCGGGGCACGCCGGGAAGCGCAGTCCGGCGGGGCGGCCGCCATCTTGTGACACCGGCGGCGAGGGGGCGGGGGCCGAACACCCCCGGTGCTCACGGAGGGACCGCTGAGCACCCCCGCTGCTCTGAGAGGGGGCTGCGAACAATCCCCGTTCCCGGCACCCCCGAGGCTCCCCCAGCCTCCCTCGGGACAGCGGCTGACCCGGGAGGCGCAGATCCCTGGCCTCATTGAGGGAGGGGATAATGGAACACTGGGCGAACAACATTCCAGTTCACAAAGTGGTGTTTCTGCACGAGGTTCGTGCGTTTTTAAGGCTGTCAGGAAATGGGGCATAATATTCTTTTCTGGGTACGTGCCGAGGCTTCAGCCTCATTTACAAAATGGGTTCAAAAAGCCATTTTTATTCTCGTTTGCTCCTCCTCCCCCTTTTCCTCAGGGGAAGGTGGAAACGCCTCTCCTGCCCACAGCCGAGCCCCGCCGTGCCCTCATTGTGCTCGGCCCCGCTCCCATTCACCACCTCACAGAGGCACAGAAACCAGACACCGACGGAGTTAAAGCCCTTTGATCCATCCGAGGAACAAAAGCTGGAGCCACGAGCCCTCCGTGGGACAGCGGCCCCGGCTGCAGACGGGAACACGCGTGGCACAGGAGCGGCTGGAAGAGGCCAAGGCCCGAGTGTGTGTCAGTGGCAGGGCTCGGTGTCCCCGGGTAACGCCGGGCGCGGCAGCGGCTGAGGGGCTCCCAGATCGGAGCAGGGGTTTCAGGCTCGACCCAGCAGCGAGCACAGCCCCAGCTCTGCGCTGGGAAGGACCCTCTGCCATCCAAGTGCTCACAGAGGAGGTCTGGGAAGCAACGAAGGGGGATCCAAGCATAACAATTGCATTAACGTTTCTCTGCTCTAGCCTTTATTTCCTTCATCCTAAATTTTAGTAAGAGATAACTATTCCCACAGAATTTTCTGGGGGGCGACACTCCCTTGGATCATGTGTTTATACTGATTTTATTAGTCACCGTTATCAACGTGTTCCCAGGGCCCAAGAGTTTCCCCACAGTCCATCACACACTGCGAAAGAGCCCTACAAGCACCATCCTTAAAAAAACCATTATGTTCTGACTACTCTTATTTCCACAACAATTTCCAACTGTACAAATGCAGCAGGATTTTCTCATCTCTAACAAAGGCTTCTCTTCCTACTCCCTTCCCACAGCAATGGGGCAACAATCTCCAGGTTACTCCTCCCAGCTGAAATGCTTTAAGTTTAGACACTAAACATGATGTACATGTTTACATGTACCCAGGTCAGCACAAGTATTAGCTAATAAAAGGCTATTTAAAAATTAAATGTAGTATTTCAATACATTAATCTTAAATGCACATTGCAAGGAAACTTAAAATGCTTGGGGAAGATGAAAACCTTTGAAATAAATGATCTGCCATCCTCAGAGAGAAGGGGTGGGTGGCTGGTCTGCAGCCAAGGCCTGGCTGAGGGACTCAGCAGCCTCTCGGTGACGGGTGAGTGACAAATGCCACCCTAACCGGGGCTCCAAGCCCATCCTTGGGACTTAGGTCTGTTCCAAGTGCAGGGCTGCTTTTCAGCCCTGATTTCTTTCAGGGGCCTCAAAAAGCTTGAAGATTCTGTCACAGCCTGACATTTAATCCATTTCCCACAAACCCAAACAACATTTTGCATACTAATGAGTGTCGCGTACAGAGCAGTAGCTGCTCTCTGTACAAGGATGAGTCACTGCATGGTAAGACTTTAATTTGGATGTGCTATTTAAACAAACCCTGCGCTGGAGCTGCTCCTCAGCCCTTCTCCCCTCTCCAGGGGCCCCAGAGAACCTGCTGCCAGCGCAGGAGGTGCCTCAAGCTCTGTGAGGGACTGCAGCCCTTTGGGTGAGGGTGCAACACAAAGTCACAGCTGGAAAAACAAGTTCTCAAGGCTTGACCTGCACACAGCACACTGTCCTGTGTCTGCCGGGTGTGTCTGCTTGACAACTTGTAACTTCATCAACACTCAGCCTCCTGCATCCCAAACACCTTCCAAGCCCCAAATCCTCACTGGTGGAGGCTCAGCCTGGAAGAATTGGGCCCAGTCTCTTTTATCCGCATGAACGCAATGTGGCTTTAACTTCAGCTTTGATGAGAACACCCCAAAGCTCCAGAAATAAAAGTGTCAGCAGAATATACCTACCAGAGTTTTAACAAGTGATATTTTAATTTGTTTGGAAACGCAAGAAGGTTTAGGAAGAGAAAGAAAAGTTAAGCAGGAAGCTGCTGAAGCACAGGTGTTAAAAACATGCACATTTTAAAAAGAGAGCTGGAGTTCTGGTGTGGTGACGTGACACAGGATAAAGAGTTCAGCAGACACACTGGTTAACATGCCAAACATCTATAACAAACCACTGTGGCCTAGCTTTGTTTATTGGGAATCACTTTAGTAACCTGAAGTCACAAATAAGCAGTAAATAACAAAAACTACAGATAAACACAGGTTACACATGCAAACTCCTGTTCACATCTCACATGTGCAGGTACATTAAGAGCACAGTTCTAAAGAGTCTTGACAAAACCAGGTCTTAACAAAAAAATGGTGTTAAAATGCAAGTATGAAAACTTCCATGTGAAGAATATAAAGATACCTTTGTCCCTTTCAGGACTCCAATGCTGCTTTTGATATACCAGAGATGTACGACAGCGACGAGATTCAAGTAAAAGCAGGAAGAGCTCGAGGAAATAATACTGGTCAGAGAATGGGCATTTACTTCTCACTAAAAATACACGGAATAGCTGAATAGGAAAGTCTAGCAAGAGCTTAGGAAAAAAAATCACAAAGTTGTAAAGCTGACTAATCACTAATTTTCCTATTTGCTATAGATAACAGCAGTGACATTAAAAGAAACTGCAATTCAACATTTAAAAATGCAACTTACATTTAAAGACTTTTCCAAAGTGAAATGCAATGACAGCCTTACACTCAAAATTAAATAGCTGCTAGGCTCAGACCAAAATATGGAATGTTCTAGATAAAATAAAAATACGGTGTTACTTTTCATTTTTTATTCAGAATGGAATTGAGAGACAATTTCTGAAGCTTGAAAGTAGTAAGTTTCATTTAAACGCAGTTTTCTTCTCATAGATGAGCTTTCCACAAGGGTGCAAGGTTTTTTTTTTCTGTAATAGCTTGAAGTGTCAAAACGAAAAGTTGTTGCCATTCTCACATTAAGAACAAATTGTTGTCATTAACTTAACTGCATATGCTTTTTGCTACAACATTTAACACATGAACAGACCTATAATGCCTACTGTATCTCACTAAAACAAAAAAGAATACAGTATTTCCATCTACTACTTGTACTGCTTTTAAAAAAGATTAACATTAAAAACAAAGCCACGTTTTTCTTACATCCTTCCTTCTTTTTAAGCTTCTTTCTTTTGCCTGTAGTCTTCTGCCATTTTATCCAGAATTTTCTGTTGAAAGAAAGCAGTTATATTTGGGATATATTTAAAGAGCTTCTCACAGGCACAACGTAAAGAACAGAACCATAAATACAATTTCCAGGTTTAAAATCTGTGAACATTAATTGCTATTGCAAAGGTCATAACTAACAAGGCTGGCACTTCTCCCTACCCTGGAGTGGAGCTCTCCTTCCAAGCCAAGGGAATTCCTTCCCTTTTTGTCATGGACTTGTGACAGCGATTGTGCCACTTACCTGGGTGGAATGTGCCCTCTACAGGGGCAGGGACACAACATCTCCCCTCCCTGGAGACGGTTAATTTGGAAGTTTGATTAATTTGTTACCACTGCGATGACATTTGGTAGCAACACCAATTCACCTATTTAATTTTTCCCACTCTCCAAGAAAAGGAAACTCCCAGCTCCAGAAGAGCCACTGTGAAACAGAAGCTGCATTCCCCCCTTCCCTCCCCAGTTCCAAACCCCACCACTGTCACACAGTCACCCACAAGCAGCTCACTAATCATTTCTACCATGGAAAAAGCAAAGCAAATCATGTCTCATTAAAGTAATAAAGTTCACAAATTGGCATTATTTCCCCCCTTCCCTTTTTACATCAAGGCTTTAATGTCCCATAAGCAGGTACCTCAATGAAAAAAAAAAAAAAAAAAAAAAAAAACTATTGGGAAGGATGGGGGGGGNNNGCTTTAATGTCCCAAAAGGAAGTTCCCAAAAGAAAAAAAAAAAAAAGAAAAAAAAACACTATGGTGATGGATGAGGTGGGTTTTCTTCCTACAAGATCCTGCATGGGAACTGATTTTCTGATCTACTCCTTCACAGTGTTGTTTGTCTGGTGACAATTTTTGTCCCATCTGCCTTCCTGGGCCCTCTGTGTATTTAGGGTTCCCTGTTACTGCAAGAAGCCAAGTGTTTGGAGTCTGAGGTGCCACCTTCTCCTCCTCTGTCAAGCCCCGGGGTTTGCCTTTCAGCTCAGGGATCAACTGCCACGAAATCCATGAATGTGACACTGCAAGACCATCAGAATTCCTTTGGGATTGCCCTTTCCTGGAGGTGATGTTTGCAGCTCACAGTATGAGGTTACAGCAGCAGCATTGTCACTCATATCATGCAATCATGTGATACCTCATCCAGTTAGAAAACGTAAAAAATGCTCACAAAATCAGAAGTTGCAAAGGTTTTTGTTTTTTTAAACATATAAAAACTTCATCTTAAGCTTTGCTGACTGGTTAAAAACACTCTCAAAGGGGACAACTGGAAGGGATCTGGGCCATCTGTATTTACTCTGCATCGCTACTTCTAAGCCTGGCCTTATTCCAATTGGAATTCCCTCTTTAATCCAAATTTACAAGATAAAAAAATGCTGGAGCCCCTCTTTAAACTGTGTATTCTGCATATTATTTTCACAAGATGAAGTTTTGGAGAGGTCTACCTAGAGTTAAAAGTTAGAGAGTAAGCCAATTTCCACTGCCTGAAAGGTATTTTTATTCTCAGTCCGGTCTCGTTGAGCTCTATTCCCCAAAAAGAATCAAGCCATTTAAAATGAACAAGTTTTTGCCTTACCTTCAACTTTTGATAATGAGGAAGGCTGCTGCAATGGGTCTTTTTTGCAACATCTTCATTTGTGTAGAACAGGGAACACAATTTGCAATAAAACCCTGTTTTGGGTACCACATAATTCACACCTAGAGGAGTAAACACCACAAAATAAACTAAGAGATCTACTCTACATCATTTCTTTTAATGTCATATGTCATTTCAGCTAAATCTTAAAACCATAATTCACTTTACATTAAAAGCTGCTTAATCTTTAAAAGTCTCTGTTTTAGTTTAGTCAAGCAGGGGCCTAGTAGTGCAGGCTCTTTTTTTTAATTTAAAAATCAATCTTTCAGATTAAGGGCCCATTTTATTGGTTCCTTCAAGAGAACTCACAATGTTTTGTGATCGGTTTTGGAGTATTTAATATGACTCTGAACTATTACCACTGTTGTGCTTTGTGCTAGCAATTGAATTTGTGTTGCTAGAAGAGACCTCTTTCAATTTCTGCCTAAGGAAAGTGTTATGAAAAACAGTATGAAAATAAGGAAAAGAGAAAGAACATACTCGGTTTAGGGCAGGAGTGAAGAAGGAGGAGGAGGGGGAAGCCCTAAAATGAAAGGCTATGGGGCAATGTATTGCCAAAAATAAAAGTCAGATGAAATGAGAAACGCTACTGCAATGCACAGAGACATTTTGGAAAAGAAATGGAAACAGCCTTACCAACAGGAATGTTCGGCTGGTATGGCCCAATCCTAAACTCATCTGGGACAAGAGGTTTCTCTTGGACACTCTTTGTTTCCTGCTCACCCTGGGGTTCTGTGTTTTCCTGGGCATTTTTCTCAGTATCCTGTGCTGTTGTAGCATCAGAACCTTCAGCACTCTCAGCCTTGGCATTCTCTTCGCTTTTAGTTCCGTTTTCTAACGTTTCATTCTCCTGCTCCGGCTCCTCAATCTTGTCCACCTTGATCTCTGCCAGGCTGTCCTCGTTCTTGCCCGCAGCCTTCACTGCCAGGCCCGACTTGCGGAGCTTCTGGTGGTCCGAGTCCTCCTCGTCGCCCACCTCGTCCAGGGTGACGAAGCCCTCCATGCTCCGCGGGAAGCCGCCCACGTAGCGCTGCGGGGAGAACGGGGCCTCGTGTCAGCTCAGGCTGCAGTGCTCCCCTCAAACTCTAAGTTTCAGAACAGAAATACCTTCTCCAAACTCTTCCAAGACCTACCTCACTCACTCAAACTGTTACTCAAGGATGCAGAAGTTTATCCAGCTCTTTTTGTACCCCACTGCCCCAGAATCAAGATTCCATTTCAGAATGATTATTTTTTCTGCATCAGGAGTGGCCACTGTTTCACCATAGCAACATGATTTCAACTTAAGAACAGAGGAAAAACCACTTAAATTTCTTAAGCTGAAAGTTCTTTTAACATGAGTACCTTAAGTGAAAGTCATTTTGGAGCGTACAAATTTTGTTTCTGTTTGAGAGTCCCATAAGATCCTTGAATTCATGCCTGACTAGAAGGTAAAACCTCAACAGAACTATTCTGTTCCTGCTAATGGTATGAAAGTTCATTAAAAATAATTAAAAACCCTTTTCAGCCAGTAGAAAGCTTAGAGCATCCACATACAAAAAAACCCACCAAAACACAAACAAAACCAAACAAAAACCAACCCAAACCTCACCAACCACCCAAACTGTGAAGGCCTCTTAAAATCCAGGTTTCATTAGAAGAGGGACTGTCTAAATTCTGAATTTTTGGAAGTGTTCCTGCTGATATGGAGATACCACTATTCCACATACTTAACAGCAATTGTGAGGACTGAAGCAGCACTAGCTTTGTGAATGTAGGTCTTCGAGGCATTAACTTTGGGTCTGAGGCAGTTTATCACAGCCAATGCCCACATACTAATAAGGAACACTAAGAAAACCAGGAAATGCCATTTGCCTTGCCAGTATCCATCTCAGCACCATTAACCAGGTTCCTAACAAGGATCCCCCAAAACTGAGATCCATGTACATCTCATTAATTAATCCATGCACACCTCATTCATTAATTAGGAACATGCCCGACTTTCTTGCAAAACAACATTCCAAGTCAACAAATTACTAAAACTGCACACTACTCCACAGAACTGAGTATGATTAACAAAGCAGGTAGAACATAAAACCCACGAGAGTGTGGGATCATGTGGTGAGAAAAAGGGAATTCACAGCGAGTAGCCTGTGACTGGAAACCACCTTGAAACCAATTATTTTCTTTCTCCAGTGGGAAAGGGGCCCTTGCCTGCCTCTCAGTGTAAGGTGTAGCTGTACATCCAATTCTGTCCAAGCCCAGATTAGCCTCAAGTCCCCAGTACATTATTTTTTGAACATCATTTCTGGGCTCAAGGGTAACTACAGCCAGTTCTCTGAAAAACTGCTGGGGAGAACACAGTTCCTGGCTAAGTATTAGTCAAAAAAGGGGTGAAGAGAAAAGCAAGCAAATCCCCAGCAAGCAACAACGGTAGAAGCCCAGAAGTTAAAGGCTTCTGTCAAAACAGAACCAGGGATTTATAACGGAATCCATGTGCAAGTTACATCCAGTGAGATATTCAATTTTCTTCACAGGAGCTTTAACACCTGTTCCTCTCCAAAAAGGTGGTTTAAAGACCCACAGAGGAAGGTCTGCAACAGAACGTACACGGTGTGCTCCCTAAGTTAGACTGGCCTTCCCCCACTCAGTACCTCACAGTATGAATTACCTTTTTAAGCTTTTTCTTGGCTGCTGGAGTGGCTGCAACATTCCCCTCAGTTTTTACAGCTGCATCATCAGGTGTGTCCTTTTTTTCCTCAGTAGCCACATCAGCTAAATTGGCAACATCTGCATCCTCTCCTGCTGAGCTGCCACTTTCTAACAGTGCTGCTGCCTCCTCCTCATCCACCAGCAGCTCATCTTCAGACTCCAGAAGTAAACTGGGCTCGTCTTGCTCTGCCTGTTCCCCACTTTTGGCACCTGAAGGCTCAGCAGCATCCTCTTGTTTCTCCTCTTTCGCTTTTTCTTCTGTATTGCCACTTTCAGGTTTCTGAGCAGCTTCTGTTTTGGACTTCTTATCACTGGGAGAATCTTTGCTGTCTGGGGAATATGTTCTCTTTCTGTAAAGAACAAAGAACATTGTTGCTTGCAAACCTGGAGAGAGTCCAGAAAGTACTAAAGAAAAAGATCACATTTCTTTAGACAAGCCTGGAAACTACTGTGTTTCAGTTCAGAAAATGGAAGGCTGAGGGAAACCCTGAAGGACACCATTCTTCAAACATACAAAAGGTTGCTCCAAGGAGGAATTATCCTTACAAGACAGGACAACTGCTCGTGGGTTTAAATTGCAGGAAGGCAAGGCTAATTAGGGACTGCAAAGGATTTCCTGAGGAGCCTGAAGAGGCTGTGAAATCTCCATCGTTAGAGGAAGAGGGTGGGTAGCATATTATAAACAGTTCACCTCTGGGCACAACAACCAACCATTCGATCTCAAAGCTTGCCTGACTCTTTTGTATTGTTTCTATACTCTGAGTAAGGTATTTTCATATTTCTTTTAAACATCATTATGCTTTAACAATAGGAAATTACCTGGTTTTATCCTTTTTCAGCAGTTCAACTCCTTTGTTGGGAATCTAAAATCAAATTTTAAAAATCTGTGAGTCACAGCAGAGTATGACTTACACAACTGTTGCAGCATTAATTTAGACCAGAATCCAATCCAGCCAAGTGCTTCCAGTTACATTAACCCCAGGGACTCTGCCCATGCCACCCACCAACTGATCAGTGAAGTCTTATTTTATGTCAGACAGGACCTGACCAATCTAGAAATCCCCTGCCTTTATTCACAGTAATCATCAGATATTCAATACAAAACAAATGGGATATCCTGCTCCAGAAAATTCACATATAATTCCTGGTTTGTTTATGAACCAACAGCATGTAGTGCAGGCACTGGCACAGATCAGTCCTAATCTGTACTTTTCTCCCTATCATTAGTGGAAAACCTTTAGCAGACTCCCACCACTTCACCTGTTTATGAATTACTGAACAGGAAATGTCACTTGTAGACAGTAACAAGGAAATCTACTCAATTTGCCACTAAGTGCTCCTTCTGCTGCACTAACCACGTGCAACACTAAGATTTCTTCATGCTCCACAACAAAGCTGATTTTTCTAGGAGACAGCCTGACAGTTCAGATTTCTCCTGCTTTTATTATCACAAAACTTTAATATTATCACAGACTATTCTGAGTTGGAAGGGACCTGTAAGGATCATCAAGTCCAGCTCTTCAGTGAATGGCCCACACAGGGCAGGGGTTGAACCCACAACCTTGGCATTATCAGCACCATGTGCTGACCAACTGAGCTCGTCTCAGTTTTCTACCTACTGTCCCACTCTGATGAAGAAAGACTTATAATTGCATGAATATTACCCTGGTGTTATGTAAAAACTCTCCTTCAGTCAACCTTTCCCTCCTTTATACGAGCTGCACAGGCAGAGGTGCAGTTTTGATATATTTCAAGTTTTCACAAACCTTCTTCATTTTCAGAGAAGAGGAAGAAAAAAAAAGGAACCCACTTTACAGAATGTTCTAAATGGAGTAATCATAATTAAAATCTACATCATTTACTCTAAAATCTGGATTATAGTAGGTGTTTGGGTTTTGTTTAATCTGAAAGCAGTATCCTTTACCTTGTTCTAGGCCTCATAACATCACACCCATGCCAAGTAACTGCACTTGACGAGCCAGAAAATATTAAAGCTAACTGTTCCACTTTACAAGCAACACAGAGTTTTCAACAAGAAATGGCTGTCATCTACTTCCCTTTACATCTTCAACTACAATTAAAAAAGTAAAAACATTCCCTACCCGTAACACCAGTTTCTTGTACTTTTCAGATAAATCCACTTTCACACATCTGCCTTGGAACCAAAGCGCTTTGTTGGCACAGTGCTCAACCATGGCCAAAGCATCTTCTCTGGTCTCCATCTCGATAAAGGCCTGAAAAGATTAAAACACACATTAAAAGGGACTCTGAAACACAAAACACTTTTTCAGGCAAAGCTACTTAACTTAAAACACAGCACTTCCAAATACTGAAGCAAAATTATGAGGGTTCAGTTACGTCCATCCTCTCCAAACACTTTGACATTTACCCAAGGGCTCTACAAACCCCATCTTTTCAATTCAGTAACATCTGTCGTAGACACAGTTCTGAAATTAAACAGGCATTTAAATAATCTGTCAAAAAAAGTCACTGTTACCTAAAATATGATTTAAATAAAAAAGTATCAGAACAATGAAACTCTTACTTAGTGCTTACGTACCTGGGAATTTCAGGGGAGTTGTGAAACTACCCCAGTATTTTATTTTTGTTTTTGAGAGAAGCCTGAAACAGAAAGGCAGCAACTGCTGCTCCTCCAGCTTTGTGAGGAGATCCTCCTGGGAACAAGCCTATGGCACGCTAAGGTTGCGGAATGAGCTTTAAACAAACACATCTGGGTTGGAGTATCCTGGCCAAAAAACTGAAAGCTGTTTCAGCAGCCAATTTAGACAGCAAGGGATTTTGTTTTTCCAGTGAAACAAGGTCAGGGAGGACTTCCTAGGGGTCACGCAATAGTCTAGTAATTTTTCACTTCTCAAGTGTAGCATTAGGGGATTCAGGCACCCATCTCTTTGAAAAAGCAGTGGAACTTCCTGTTTCACTCAAGGGAGCAACGAACTGGGACAGTAAAGCTTAAAAAAAATTAGAGCTAAATAGTTTAAACTCCCATCTATTTATAGAAATCATGTCCATGCACATCCAAAGCATTTTACTATACACATGCAATGGCCTGTCTTCAAACGTTTCTTTTCCAAGCTAGAGAGCCACAGCAGGACTGCTTTTCTTTCATTTTAAAGAATGAAAAATAAAGGTTAAATAAAAGAAACATAAAACAGTGGAATATATTTGTTAATGCTTCATACGTAATGGTTTTTCACCCTAAGAAAACAGTCCCAAGGCTCCAAGAAATCTGCATAATCAAATAATTAAGCCTCCATGCTAAAATACCTTTTTCCAGCTGAGGCCTGTTCCTGTTTTTAAAGCAGCACATATTCCAGGGACACTTCACAGGAGGCTCCATAGCAACCCCCCACCTAGACAGACCCTGGGTCACTTCCAAACCTCTGCCTCAGCAGAAAGTCTACACATGCCCCAGCTGAAGGTGTGTAACTTCTTCACTTCATTCAGTTAAAACTCCCTTCAAACCCTCCCCCAGGGGTCTTCTCCTGCAGTTACCTGGCTTTTCATTCTCATGAGGATGTAGTTCTTAATCTTCCCATAGGGCTCAGCCAGTTTGAGCACGGCGTTGTCAGAGTATCCTGAGTGGGGCAAGTTGCTCAGGTGGATCACACGACCAAGTTCTGGTTTTGGTGGCTCAGTCTTTTGGTCAGGTTTACCCTCGGGTTTCTAAGATAAAAAGGGAATGACATTTTTTCAAGACTTATATATATAATATACATGGGTGACTATCCCTTGATTAATTTGATGCAACTGAAAAGTACAGAAATTAAGAACAACTTAAATGCAGCAGCCTCATAGCCCTGACTGCCCCAGATTAAAATAAGGCAATGCTAAAAAAAGCAGAAGTGTTTTACCTTTATTCTCTTGTATTTCTGTGACAAGTGGACTCTGACTGGTTTACCAAACACCAGGGCAGGTGTTGTTGAGTAATACTCCACTGCAGCCTGGGCATCTTCAGTGGTTGACATTTCAATAAACGCCTGAAATCATACAAAACCAAATTAAGTGCTGCTCCTTCAGGAATCTAATTTTGTTTCAAATTTTCAAGCTCTTCCATGCTGTCTTTTAAAAACAACTGCATCAGAAATGAAAACTGCTTTTTGGTTACAACATGAACTGACTTGCAGAACTTGGCATGAATTTCAGATACTTTACTTAGGTGCACAAACAGAATTATTTTGTTTGTTTACATTCCACCTAGATTTGGATTCAGAACATTCAACTGCTTCCTGCTTTTTCACTTGTATGGTATTGCCTTTTTCCACACTTCAAAATAAGACTGTATAATACAAACTAAGACCATGTAAGTTTTCAGATAGTTTTAGAGTAAGAGCAGAATGTGGTGTTGAGAAAGCAATGAACAACCAACAAGGAGGATTTTTCAATATTTAAGTGAAAATGCAGTAGTGCAGCACTTCTGGAAACACACTCCTCCTTTCCCACACGACCCTGATGACAAAAGTCTCATCTCAACGTAGTAGCTGAGCAAGTCCTTTTACAAGAACAAAGCCCACCAAAAACACCGGCCAGCCCCACCAGCAGTGCCCTGGGACCCAACCGTACCTCATTGATTTTGTTTAGAATCAGGTGATTTGTAATTATCCCAAAGGGTTCAACGAGCTGAAGCAGCTGATACCTCAAGTTCTTTCCCCTCTGGAAATCCATGATGTGCACAACTCTGCTTGTTTCCTGTTGAAGACAAAGCACGTGTACACAGCATGAAAAGCCCCATGTACCAGCAAACCTAGAAAGTCTGCCAAGGCTCTGCTCTACTGGTTTAACTTTTACAATTTTTTAAAAATTATTGTATCTATCTTCACTAGTGACCAAAACAAGATGCATACAGAAAAGGCACAGAACTTCTAGGGCTTTCCAGAGGAAGATGCCTGCCATGCCAAAGTTGCCTTTCCATAACTTCATGTCCCAGAGCTTCATCATAAAGAGAAATGTCTAAAGAAGTTCTGTACAGTTTTGGAATGAATATTTTGTAGAGTACTCAACACCACAAACCCCCAGTCTCATGCCAAAGCTTCAGTACTTCCATACAAATTCTAAAATTTCACTTCTAAAGACAATCAACTCATTAACAAAACAAACAAACCCCACACCTTAAGAAAGCACAGAAAAATTATACAACAAAAATGTGCATTGAAAAAAGAAGAATTTTAATACTAACCACTCTGCCCTTCTGCATGTGTCTGGGTCCTTGCATATTTCCATTTCCAGCTCCTTTAAGAAATTTAAAGAATTAACAAGCTTAGCTCAACCTGTAAGACTGGGTTCAACATATCTCATCACGAGTTCTTAAAAGATGTTACTTGTAATACCAAACCACAATGAGATCAAATTCCAAAAACCAATCATTTCATTGCAGTTTAAAAAGGCTTTTAATTTATTTCAGAGCTCTTCTAACTTGGGGTCCTCATTCCTGCTCCTTCTGTTTGCCTTAACATTAGAGAAAGAGCTGCATTTACTGCAGTGCAGGAACAGCAGAGAATAAGTACAGCCCATTGGAAAAAAAAACCCTCCTGTTTTAAGTAAGATTTTCCAGAGGAAAACATCTCTGTACACAAAGGATGTGAGATTTCTTTATCTAATATATACTTTTTACAATTGATGGTTTAGGTCCTACAATATCACCAATTCAATCACAATACCCATTAAAAAAAAACAAAACAAAACAAAAAACCAAACAAATGAAAAACCCCTTTCAAATAGTTTGGCTTAGAGTTAAATTTGAGATATTTTGAAAAATTAAGTGTTATTTTAATGAAACTAATTATGAATGGATTCATCATCTAAGAAATGTCTAAAATACTTGTACTCTCTCAGGATATCCAGGTAAATTAATCAGCTTTTCTCTTTTAGTCCTTTGAACCATCTAAAAGGTAGGAAGAGCATCAGGCAAGAATCTGATTCTTAGCCTCCCTTCCTGAGAGGAAGAGGCTTGCATCATCCATCTTCCCATTTCTCACTTGCTATTCCAATTTGTTTCTCAAATTCACTTGAAATTAGGGGGGAAATACACTTAGGACACTGAATTCTTACAAGTTTTTACAAGTTTCACCCACCAAGTTTCCACCAACATGTAGCTACTTGGAAGACAGATACCTCCTAGACAGGAAAAAAATCCAAGTGCTAAACACGGGTAGATTAATCTCAGTTAAAAATCACCAGCCGAAGGGAGTTGGCAGCTGGCAGAAACGTGAAGTGTGGAAGTCAGTACCAGTCTCTAGTCCCTCCCTGGCCAAAGTATTTCAGTTCTACTGCTCAGAAAAGCATTTTGCTTTGTTGTTTTAAATCACTGCTAACAAATTAAAACAAGAGTAAAAAACCCCAAAAAACAACATAGAAAGAAGTTAAGCCTGGTAAAGGTAGGTGCCTGTTGATGCTACCTCTGGGCCCAACAGGAGGTCCTCCAAGGTGGAATGGAGGTGGTGGTGGTCCCAAAATTCCCGGTGCAGGGTTTGTAGATTGCTGCAACATAAAAGGATCACCCCTAGAAAGAGGGGAAAACACACTGTCATTTTAAACCAAAAAACTGTGAAGCTTTCATTCACAAAACACCCTAATTTCTGCAGAGCTTCTATGCAGACAACTTAGGCTACTTTTACTCTGCCCTTCAGCTAGAAAACAGAGGGAGGAATCCATCTGAACCAAAGGTGGTGTGTTGTTTCACATAAAATGTTAGGAATGTCCTCTGCTTCAAATAAACAATTATAAACACTTCAAAATTAATTACTACTTACATTCCATGTCCTGAATCACTGTCAGGATTCCATTCTGGGTATCTTGAAAGAAACAAAATTAAAAGAAAATATAAGAAAAATGCAATGTCCTCTACCTGTGTAACACTTCTCACCCAAGCAGCGATACCTGTAGGTGTAACAGCTGCAGCACAGGCAACACTCCAGGCCCACTGCCAGAGCCATGAACACTGACAGAAATGCTGCTCTTCAGGACAAACTCCCTACTCTGTTTGCAGAACTGCTGGTTTTACAACAAAAATGTACAAGCTGGTATCAGTAACTACAATTACAACAGATTCTCAGTTGCTGAGATCCAACTGTTACATACACATCAGTAGGATTCCAAAGCTATAAACTAGGATCCCTTTTTGTCCTGAAGATGCTCCAAGTTGTTTTTATTCCCTATAAGGCACAGTCTGTTTACTAAACCTGCTCTGTGCAACATAACAGTTATTTAAACTCAGGGAACACCTCGACCTGGAAGGGACCCACAAGGATCATCCAGTCCAACTCCTGGCCCTGCACAGGACACCCAACAATCCCAGCCTGTGCCTGAGTGCCATCCCAGTGCTCCATGAGCTGTGGCAGGGCTGGTGCTGTGCCCAGGCTGAGCCCTCCTCCCCAGTTACTGTACTTCCAGTTCATACATTTCGAGCAGCAGCTGACAGCGGCGGCTGTGAGTCGCTCCATTGATGTGATGGTTCCACTCCTGCAGCAAAGTAAACAAGTCACAGTTAGCAGCCACACATGGAAGTCCTTTCTGCAGAGTCATGGCCTACAGCGCAGTATCTTCTCTTCTAAGCTGGAGTTTTGCAGATCCACAGATAATGGCATCTGTTTGTGGTGCTTGGAAGAGACACTGACATTGGACCTACCTCCTCCCTCCTAACCTGAGTGAAAAGGTGTCTGATGGGAGCAGGGCTCTTCCTGCCTCAGAGTGCAAAGCTCCCTGGAAAACTACAGCCCAGGCACAGAGTGCCACGGCAACCTTTGGAACTGAAGGCTGAGTGTTTGCTTGTCTTCAGGCATTTCAGAATTTCCTCCACTCTCTGCTTCATTCCTCAGACTTCTAGAGATTAAAATGAAGTAAACATTCCAATTTTTAGAACCGTAAAGAGGCCAAGAAATTGCACGGAATTCAGAAAGGAAAGACTAAAAGAAATGAAAGTGCATAGCTAGGACAAACTACAAGTACACAGGTGAAATATAAAATATTTGACCACTCGAGGGGAATGATCAAGGAAAAAAGCAGATCTAAATCAAGATCGTACAAAGGAGAAATAATGAAATTAAACCAAATCAGCCATATAAAACTTGTCCTGGTTCTGGTTTTAGCACTAGAAAGGAATGAGGGATTTCTACTTTTTCTCTGCAGACTGTTTTAACTACAAAGGGAGTTATTTATTTTAGTGCCTGACCTCTGTATCTTTACATTCTTACAAGTGAGAGCACAAGCCTGTGCTTTATTCACAGCTGTGAAGCGACAGAATGTCTGGAGTTTCCCTGCTGCACATCTGGGAGCCACAGCCTGATCTTCGTTCTGCTGCTCCTCAGGGAAGAAAGGGACCAGCAGAGATAAACAGAGGGGAGAGTAATTCAAGAACCTTGGGGCTGAAGGTTTTCTTCAACTGAAGGTTTTTTCTTATCAGCCACATTTTTAACTATGAACACAAAGTGCAGTGGCAACTGCTTTATGTGGCTCTTCTTACATATCTGTTTCTGCTCAGCACCCACAAAGGATTTTTTCCTAATTCCTTATCTTTCCACATTTTTGGTCTCTGCCACACTACAGCCATCCTTCTGGCACAATGAGACATTCCCAAGGCTCACTGTAGTGTTTCCATATGTTAAATGCCTACCCTGCACCTCCCACAATGGAGAAAAACCTGGATTTAAGGTCTCTCATAAAGTACTACAATATTACTCCATGATGCTCCTGACATGGAGCAAGATGAAATCATCCCTTTTATCAAGATGTAAAATGAGAGCACCACTTTTTCTCGTTAACTGCACAAGATGTAGGCTCTGCAACTATAAATAGGCTGCCAATTAGGATGAAAAATACCCACCAAAAAAAAAAAAAAATCTATGAACCTTTCAATATGAAGTTTCTTTAGCTCAACACTTGCTAACAAGTGTGAGCACTACACTCCAGAAAACAGTCCTTTAAACCCTAAACCCCTCTAGATTTGAGTGCAGTCAGTAAAGCCTCAGTGGCTGGTTCTGCCAGACATAACATGCTTTGAATCTGTCTCAACACAATTTAAAATTATTCTAAACTGATGCAGAAGTTACCTGCAAACTACAGGCAAAGATTGGGAGATTTAATTCTCATTCAAATGCTTTTAAGTTGGCAAAAAAACGGGATGTGGCTTATAACTTCAGATTTTTCTTCTCCCCCAGGGCACAATGGTAGCTCATCTACTTTAACTTTTTATTACACAATTCTTAGTCTGGATTCCCTTTGCTGCCTGCACCCACCTGGAAGTGTCCCTTCCCCAAGGTTTTGGGGCACCAGGTTATTTGTATTTACAGGAACTCATTAACACAAAGGCCCCAAGTTAAGCAAGAGAAAACCTGAACTGAGTTTCTGAAAACCCAGATTCCCCTTTGGCTCAGTCAATGCAAGCGAGAGGACACACTGTTCCTCAGAAAATTAGGCCACACTCGAGCACCTAATTTTAGCCAGCCCTCTCTCAGGGCCACAGCCAGGTTCTCCCTCTGAGATGTACCAGGTTCAAGTGTTCAACCTCCAAATTCATCTGCTCGAGTTGCATCAGCCTTTGTCTCTGGCAGGAAAACAATCTCTCCACGTCTAACACCTCATTCCCTGATAAAGGGATCAGGATTGACAAAATGCCTGAAGTAACTGGGGCACAATTTATTCCACAGACAGAAAATAAACTCGGTTCTAAAATATTTACACATCAAATTAAAGAAGCAATTAAGAACGTCACTAAAATAAAAAAAAACCAACAAGACTAATCTGCCAATTTAAGTTACACTAAGGATGTTTTAACACCTTGCTTGCATTTAAGATACACCTGGCTTGATCAAACACTTAAAAAAAATCTCTGCTATTTTTGTTTGGAGGTGGGGAAAATGAGATTTTTTTACTACAGTAATAAATTTACATAGTCCCAGCTATGAAAAGCATTCCCTTTCTGCTTTCCATAAATTTCGGTTCAAATCAGATTACTTTAAAAGTTATGTTTTACTTGATTTGATTTTGTGGGAGACACAAAATAAGGAATTCTGTAATGGTTGGGTGTGCAAAGCAGAGGAAAGAAGGAGAGAAAGAGAAAAATTCTTGTAGTGACATGGTTTCTGAAATTAGAAACAAAGCCCCAACTTGGGTCATAAGAACCAGATGATCCAATCACAAATATTTTATGGTGTACTAGCAGTTTTAAAGTCAAAGTATATTCCTAAAAAAAAAAAGTTTTACGTGTTACAGAAGAGGTCAGCCACTTAGGTTATATGCTGTTAAAAGAATTTGGTATTTCTCATACCTGGAAAGGTATGGATATCCTTTCATTAGATCTGCACTCCAAAGCACACTAAGAGCCTTTAAAATAAAGAGCTAAAAAGACCCCTACTTACAGGATTACGGGTTGCCATCTTCAAGGGCCTCAGAAGTTAATGTTCTCAATCTAACCAAATGAAGTCCTTTTACAGAACTGAGCATGGCAGCTAAACCGTTAACACTTAAAACTTTTGTGAAAATAAATGTCAAATACAGGAGACAAGAAACCTGGAATACTGTGAGTATTTTATATAAAAAGTAATTAAAGCAACACAAGTTCATAAACTGTCAGATCAGGTGAAGCCATACATCGCGTGCTCTAGAAGTGGTTTGATCCTTTCCTTGTGGGGACAGAATAATTCTTGTGTTTCAAAAAGATCAGATGTACAGAACAGCACTTTTTGAGAGGTAACTGTAAAGAAATGGTTAGTAACAGCAATTCCACATTGTATCAATTTTACAGTAATAGCATGTATTACATTTTCAATTGAAGGCCTTCAAGCTAATTAGCCACTAATTGTGACAAGAGGGCACTGTATTAGCCAATTAGCCAATTAAATTGCCTAGTATACTGGAAATCAGCAAGATGAGTACATTGGAAAAGCTGAAAGTGAGAAGGCTCTGAAAATACCATCTGAATCAACAGGCCATTTTGAGTAACCTGCTTCCTTCGCAGAGCTGCACTAGTCATGGATAACTAAGAGGGAAGTCTCAGCATCACCGAACACACCCGAAGATCCACTCTACTCGTGAGCCAAGTAAAGAACGCTACTAGGAACACAGAGCAGGATACTGCAACAGCAGACTGATTGCTCGGAGAGTCTACAGGGATAGATGCAACATGTGACAATAAAAAGTGAGTCTGAAGTGTTCTAAGAAAGTTGTGAAAAAAGGAGAAAAATGACGACAAATTTCAGCCATAGTATGAGATAGAGTGTTAAAGTGAAATTAAAAAGGCAAGAATGAGCTAATCTAAAACGTGGTTTTTACTTTTGCAAATAAGTTCCAGGGCTCTACATTAACTCTTTCCCTCTGGACAGGGAAAAAGCAGAACTGTGCAAGAATGCATCTTAACTACATATAAATCAGCAATCAAGACAGATGTGGAGGAGAGCTGAAACTAGCTTCCGGAATGGCACAGTAGATACACTGCAAAAAAACCCCAAACCAACAAAAAAATACCAAAACCCACCCCAAAACTGCTTGAATGCCAGATGTTTGTGGTTAAGAGAACATGTAGATGTAAAATATAAACAAGATATCCCAGTAGATGATAGCTGTTTGACTTGAAGTTAAGCAATCTGGGCAAATAAAATACATTAATGTAAAGCCCTGGTTTACAATGTTTGTCAATAATTACCTTGCAAATAAACCAAGTGACTTTTTCACTCTCAAACCAACTTTCAGATCATTTCAAAAGCAACCAGGCCATAGAAATAATTAAAGAAATAGGTAAAAACAGAACAGATACTACAACGTAAAGGAAAATAGAAGTATCTGGTGCATAACTCACCTTATTAGAATGAACTGGCATATCACATATAGAGCACAGATGGGGATAACCCTTCGGTAAGAATCCATGGAAGTCTTCAATATTGCTATTTGGAGGAGCACCTCTCTTTTTCTCAAAGAGAGATCTCTCGGGACCAGGACCACGACCCATTCTGTCATACTCACTGTCAAATTTATGATAGTTATGCGAAGTCTCACCATAAAAAGATTCATCCCTACACCTTTCTCCATCTCTCAATCTGTCATCTTCATAATCCATTCTGTCATAATAACCAGATTCTTGAGAACGACTTCCATGGTCATAGTCAACCACTGGGTTGAGACTAGGACCACGATCATCAAAGCTATCTCTTCTAAAATGCCTTTTTTCTTCCCAATCATCCCTAGGTACTCTGTATGGTGGTTCCCGTGTGGATGATCTGCCATCTCTACCATAACCTTCTTCAGCTCTCCTCCTTTTAAGTTGTAGAAGGATCTGAGGCAAGTTTTCAGGAGTGATCTTGTCCTCGGGATAGCGACTCAGTTCATCTAAGTCTCTAGCAGACAGACCAAAGCTGGCCAAAATGTTTGTGGCCTGGTCTGCATCTCCACGGTGCTGAGAAGACAAAGGGAGCGGACCTCTACTTCCAATGTTAAATATAGACTGCAAATTATGGGAAGAGGTACTACCAGAAGACAGTGCACTATGAGATCCTTGTTGGTTCAATGAAGAACTCATTCCAAGATTCATTAAGCTAGCAAGGCGTGCAGTACCCTGGTTCATCCTTCCAAGAGATGCTGGCATATTTAAAGACTGGGTAGCAGCAGCAAGAAGGCCTATTCCTGCAGAGAGGTCACGCCCATGACCTTGTGAATCCCTACTCAGAGATGACTGCTGGAATGACTTGGACATTGTAGAACTAGAGCTTGTCTACTTTATGGATCAAAAAATATTCTTTTTTTTAGTGTTTTTTTTTTTTAAGATGGCTGCAAAGAGAGCTCACACTAGAAAGCTAGGCAAACTTCACTTCAAAAACGGTAACGCCAAGAAAGAGGATCAATAATGACTGCAGATCTTCTTCAAGCTGAGAAACACCAGACAATTCTGTAGAAAAACAAGCAGTTTTAGTCATAAATCCCTTTAAACAGATGCAGTTTTAAACTTATGCATCATGTTGATCTAAAAAACATTAAAGATCTCAATCTTACAAGGCTTTTATCACATAACAGATTCAAGAGGTACCCAGAACCTACATGTATTATTGCAGATAAAAATACAGTAGTGTTTCCTATACATACTATTCTTCTTCCACAAAAAGCTACTTTCACACTGAAGAAAAGTGAAGTTCGCGATATCTGAGAGCATCTATAAAGTTTACTGACATGTAAGCCTTGATCTCTGGTTAATGGCTTTGTTCATACCCTACATTACTGTGCTGTGTCTGTGAGAAGAACACAAAAAACTTAGGCCCATAGAATCCAAGATGACTTTGGCATATAACACATATTTGAAAATGAAATCTGTACCACCACAGAACAGGACGAAAGGAAGTTAAAAGTAACTGAAGTTTGGGCAAAAAGTTTCTGCTATAAGATCTGTAAATAAGACCAAACATAATATTCAATCTTTATGCAGCAAAATTCCAATTACTGATGTGAAGACAGATGTGAACAAGAAAAACAAGTTTTACATTTTGCAGGAAGTAAACAAGACCTCTTGTTCCAATTGCAGTTACACTGCTAACAGCATTTCAGAAGGGATTCTTTACTCTGTTACATGGCAGCTGTGACATCAGCCTGCACTCTCAGACCTCAAACTAAACAAGGTCAGGCTTAGTGCTGGGATGGGAGACCCAAGGAAAAACCTGCTCCTGCAGGAAGAGAAACCAGTGAGTCAGGAGATGGCACGACATCTCAGCAGCCCTGTCTCGTACCAGCACTGCCTGGCTGGGGTTGGCACTGACACCATGACCATTTGTGGGAGTTAAAGATCCTAAAACACTGCTCACAAGAGAGACGTGACTCTTTAGTGTCCCACTAAAACAATAACCTAGCAGTCAAATATTTGGTTCAACTGCATTTACATGAAGTTTTAACTAAACAGTGTATCAATATCCACAGAATGCTGCAATGAATATATTTCATAAAATGTTCTTTCAGTGCAGAGCAGAGATAAACTGTAATACTTCACCCCATCCTCCTCCAGCCTTGGGACAGATACACAAAGTTTACAGCAATGCAACACATGTGAAAATATTCTAGCAGGAATAATCTGTTCTTGGGTCCCCGACGCCTCAAAGCCCTTTCCAGTGTCGGCAGAGCAGTTCTGCTTCTCCAGCACTGCCACTGAGGAGCACATCAAACACAGAATCACTTGGAAAAGAAACAGGCACAGACTGCACAGCTGCAAATGAAGTCAGCTCCCAAGAGAACAGGTACGTTCGGGGAGGAATGGAAAGGACAAAATGAAAGCAAGGACTTTTCCGCGAAGAGACCAGTTCTGCAGAAGGCAATGGCTCTTGTACTGGAAACAGAAGGAAAAAGGTCAAGGTTAGGAATAGGTCTCTATCCCCACTGCCTGCTCAATCCACAGCCTGTCCCAACAGTGCACGAAGCTGAAAAGCACTTGGGTTTTCTTTCTCAGTAGCAGCACGTTACAAAATTAGCATTTATGTAAAAAAAGAATTGATTCCCTGAAAAATACACAAAATACACATAACTCACACAACTCCACCTTTGCAAAGTAACTCCTTTATACAATTTGCTACGTACTTTGTTATCAATGCATCTAAACTCATTTCAGCTACGTTTTTAAGATTCACATATGCTGGAGTCATTTAAAGGAAGCTTAACTGTGTGACATTTGTTAAGAACAAGAGATTGAGAAACATGGGGATAAAAATAAGTTTGAAAGTTCTGAGGCAGAAGACAGAAAAACACTGTAGACAGCTTCAGAGGAAAACAGCAACACAAGAACACAGGGGAAGCATACCAGGCAAATTCTAACGGGAGATGTCCCAGAGAAGGGGACCACACTGGAGGACACCTGAACAGAAAGCACTGAAAAACTACATCGTAAAAATCAAGACTCTTTTGAGTTCAGAGAGGAACTCTAATATTCACCTGGGTACCTGCTTTTATCTTACCTTCATTCAGTATTCTTCAAAGTACTTTTATGACAATTTTACAAGTTAATCCTTTCGCACTCCATCTTTACACCTAAATTTCCTCCTAGTTCATTCACACACCTTCAGAACGGTTTGAAGCTGAACTTACTGGGTTCTTCATAAAATCAGGTATTCCAGAGGGCTTTCTGAGCCTGACCCTGCAGCGATTCAACAGATACCCCTGCGGTCAGGACAGGCTCGCTGTGTCCTGCTGTTAGTGCAAGGACCCACACTATTCAAGTTTCCACTAAATCACGTAAGTTCTCCACTTTTCAGAAACACCCTTTCTCTTTGAACAAATGGTCCCTAATCCTCTTGTCACAGCTGTCAACTGGCAGTTCATTGTGTGCTGCTCTGGAGAGATTAGCAGGGGACAAACCCCATGGCACCCTGGCCTGGCAGGACCAGGGCTGCAGGGACCCGATGGTGCCATGCTGAGACCCCACACCAGAGCCTTTACAGAACCACACTGAGCTCCTGCAGCTGCAAATACCCAGGGAAGGGGCAAAGGGAAAAATAAAAATAGGAAAGATGGGAGAAAAGGCAAGACAAAGACACAGAGAGGGACAATCTTATGGAAAAGCATGAAGCGGGACAGTAAGACAAGTGTATGACGAAGACACAGCACAAGTTGGCAGTTGGTGCTAAGTCAGGAAATGCCCTACACCCACGTAGGTATTTGAGAACTTAAATAAACAAGTTTGAATATCCTCAAAAAACCACTTTATCACACCACTCATCTTGCAATGGCTGCTGCACTCCACTCCTAACCAACCCCATCCTCTAAGACCCAATGAAGACAATGGAACAAGGTGGGGGAAGAACGCTACCATCACACCAGAGGATGTTTAACTTCCACGTGGTCAGGTTTAACGAGATCCTAAGGCAGCACTTCCTATGCTGATTGCTCCGGAGAGGTTCCGTGGCAGTATCTGATAGAGACAGGTTCCCATGGAGCAGGGCCAACTTTTGAGAGAGGGTGCCATCAACTGAGTCACAGCAACAAGACGGGTAGGACTGAACAGAGCTGCCTCGAGAGCCAGACATGAGTTAGTTGAAAGTATCATGCTAATTGTTCTCCATGTAATTTCAGCTACACTGGGAACAGACAGGCTTTCAGATATACCTTTTTTTAAGATCTGTGGACAGAAATTTGGCCATATTAAGATTTGAAAATATATAATATAAAGCATTCTTGAAATAAGTTGAAAGTCAAAATGTTATTAGATTTCCAGACAAATGCAGACAATGAAAACAATTTTCATCTACAAGTTGCGAAAGAGTTTTCTATAAAGGCAGACAACAAAAATAAGGAATTTGAATCCTACAGAGTACACTGTTATCAGAGCCCAAAACAAGGCTGATTTTCAAATACTATAGAAGGTTTTTCTCTTAGTGTAAAACTGAACATATCTTTTCAATAAAGCTTATGGAACTCTTCCTCCAATATTATTTTGACCTGAGAACAGTTTAATTCAGTGAATTCTTGGAATATATTGATTATGCTGAACACAATAACCTCATCTTGTCACCTTTTATGGAATACCAAGAGGCTGAAAATAAGTCCCCAGCTCCCTATTCCTTCTGCCACTCTCAGGGGGTTTTAACCTATGCATAGCTGTTGCAATTTTAATGTTAATCTTGTTCTTAGAACAACTCATCTTTTACCCATTCCTCTTCTACTATTTACAGAAAAAAGTCTTAAAAATTAAAAATAACTGTTTTCACTTTCTAGTCAGTTTCACTTTCACTGCAAAATACATTGAATTAAAACAAATTCAGTTATGGTAAAAACATGAAATTATCTACAAGCTGAAAAGGACACCCTCATTTTGTAAGAACACAATGCATGTGCAGACCGTACACCCTTGGGAAAAAAGTCTCATACAAGTTTTTGGAAGTCTGCTCTTTGGATAAAGTTCTATAGGTCTTCATTCTCCTCTCTTACACATTGTACTTGGTGTGGCAATCCCTTCTGCCATGGAAGAATTCTTATGCTTCTTGGCAAAACTGGCTCCAGCACATCATGGCAAAAAGGGTTATTGAGGGAAGAGATCTGGAATTTGGACAGGCAGCCCCCCATGCTGCTCTGAGAATTAATGGTAGTAAAAACAAGAACTTGCAAGGAAATTAGAAGCAGATGTTATCTAGTTGCTGAATGACCAAGTACAATGGATTTCACATCTAAGGGATTAACGTTTGGACAATACAGAAAAGGCCACTGTCTTTCTAAAGGCAAAGGAGGGATTGTCCAGCAACCTTAGAGAAAATGCAGATTCTCGCTCATTTCAGGTCACAGTATTCAGAGTTGTTATTTAATATTGCTGTTTCACATGCAAGGAAAGCACTCATCTTATTCAAGCCATCTCAAAGGTCATGGCCTCAGAAACTTTAGGAGCACCTGGCACACCGGATGCACACTTTTTCTGGGCACAGATTAGCCAGTCTGTTTCAGGCACAACAACTGGAGGAGTTTCAGTTCTTAGGATTATGTTTAGCTTCATCCCAGGGACTTCCTTGATCAGAGAAGCACAAAATAATCTGAGAGCTGAAGTGACTGTAATAGAGGATTGCTTCAGAACAGAGAAGTGTGACATCTTAAGAGGCATATTTACAAATGGGGAATTAAAATGACTGGTTTGGCAATCAAGAATCTTAAAAGAACTTGCAGTTTTCAACATCTGAATGCAAAAAGGAACACTAAAAGAGGCTGGTTTCCTATTTCTGCTCATTATATAATTTAATATATTCAACCAGCCCTCTTTTGTAAGAGGTGCATTTAAAAAGTGCATTTATTCCTTTACAGAATGAGAAGTGGGGGGGGAGGAGAATCCAAGGAACAGTAGAAAAAGAAGGCAAAACCCATGTATTTTTGGAAAGGGAAAGAAGCAACACCCAGAAACAACAGGTAACTGCTGTCACTGTGGTGACCACACTACAAACACATGATCACCTCTATGGCTTCCAGCCATTCCTTTCCACTGCTTTCAACCCCACTCTGACACCTTCAGAGCCCCCACTCTCCAGTGAGATAGGTGCACACAGGTTCCTGCAGCTACAAAAAGCTCCATGGAGCCTTTAACACAGGGGCTCTGCCAAAACCAGAGTCTCCGTGGAATGCTGTGGGATCTCAGCTGGAAGCTCTGGTAACACAACTGTGTGTCCATGCACAACGAGGATACAATCCTCCTCCATTCCCAGCAGGTGTGGGGACCAACAGCCCTTCAGGCGTCAAAATTTTGACACCAACCACAGAACACATGACAATAATTTTATAAACAGGTCATAGAAAAGTGATCCAAACACAGACCAAATTTTACCAT
>VZTI01005754.1:307-70917 GCA_013397865.1 Struthidea cinerea | reverse complement strand
GCCGCCCGCGCCCCGCTCATTGTCCGCGCTCCCGCGGGGCAGCATGGGATGGCGCGCGGGGCGGGGCGGGGCGGCGGCCACGCCCCCCGGCGGGAGGGGCGCGGGGTCCGGGACCGCGGGTTCGCGGCTCCCCTCAGCCTCTTCCGGGGAGCGGCACCGCTGGCAGCGCTGCTGCGGGGTGTGTCCTGGGTATCCAAGGTATCCGGAGCATCCAGGGTGTCCAGGATATCCGGGGTGTCCGGGACATCCAGAGTAGCCTCTGGTCCCCAGCGCCGTTGCCTGTGTCCCAGGGCACACTCACGGGCACCCAGCCCCGCCCAGCCCGAGGCCGCTCTCCTCAGCACGACGCAGGTGTCACCATCGCTAAAATACTCAAAACTGTGGGCTCTCGCTGGCTGCGAGAGTCGTTAGAAGATTCTGGTAAAAAGGGCCTGCAGCCGACGTGCGAGGCTGTGCTGCTCCTCCGATCCAACATTGCCACCTTGTGCTGAAGGAGGAGAGGTCCCTGTGCCGCTGCCCGCCCGAAACCCAGGGGTTGTGTGTGACCGAGGTACTCGTGCAGCCCGGCAAGTACTATCCATTATTTGGTTTTCTTTCCTAGTCAACATCTTTCTTCCCTATTTAATTTTGTGGCTAAAGAACCCGTTTCTCCATCAGCCTGGAAGCTGCTGTGTTCCAGCAGCTTTACGAAGGCGAGGGTGTGTACGTGAATTCGGGGAAAGCTACAGGGGAAAGGAAAAATCTGCCTGTACAATTCATCACAGGCTGATTTTTCATTTTTCTTCTCTAGATGTGGCTGGAGAGCACAATGAAACAATAACACGAAAGGTATTTTTAAAAAATGGAAGTGGTACAATATACGTGTTGAAATAATATGGAAATGCTCAGAGAACAATCACAAGAAATCCTGCTCTTAACAAGCTCAGGGTAAAAAACAATTAAGTGCTCAAAAACAAGCTCATAAATCTCAGTTAACAATCCTCCTGTGCTGTGGTGCTGCAGAGCAGTAAAAGCAGAGCAAATGTAAAGCAATCCAGCCATTTTTGCCTGGCAAAACTCATATATAGATTGCAAAATATATGGTGCTCCTAAACAGAACCATAAATCATGCTGGCGTTTCCCGAGTATGAATGCAGGTCCTGCTCCATTTCCCAGCTTTATTTCACCGCCAGCCTTGGACCTCATGGGTTCTCTCCCAATTCCCTTTGCTGTCCTTCGCTCGAGGCACCAAAGTGGGGCCAAGGTGAATCATTTTGACCTTTATTGATCGCCTTTGTGCTGCACAGTGCTGACTGCCCCCTTCCTGCCAGAGGTGACGCCCCGAGCTCCAGACCCTCGAGCCTGTGCTTGTGCTGACTACTTTAGCACATCCCTATTTTTTATTTTCCAGTTGTGCACAAAGCTGGAAGCTGGACATGCCCCAGCACCCAGAACCTCCCGTGCCCTGGGCTGAGCCCCAGCGTGGGCAGCAGGGCAGGGGGGATTCTGCCCCTGTGCCCCCTCAGCTGAGACCCCACCTGCAGAGCTGCCCCAGCCCTGGGACCAGCACAGGAAGGACCTGGAGCTGCTGGAGCCAGGCCAGAGGAGGCTCCAGGATGAGCAGAGGGATGGAGCAGCTCTGCTGGGAGGAAAGGCTGGGAGAGCTGGAATTGTTCACCTGGAGAGGAGAAGCTTTGGGGTGACCTCACTGGGGCCTTGCAGGGCCTGAAGGAGCTGCAGGAAACATGGAGAGAGACTGGGGACAAGGGAGTGGAGTGCCAGGACAAGGGGGAATGGCTTCCCACTGCCAGAGGGCAGGGATGGATGGGATATTGGGAAGGAATTGTTCCCTGGGAGGGTGGACAGGCCCTGGCACAGGGTGCCCAGAGCAGCTGTGGCTGCCCCTGGATCCCTGGCAGCATCCCAGGCCAGGCTGGACATTGGGGCTTGGAGCAGCCTGGGACAGGGGGAGGTGTCCCTGCCATGGCGGGGGGGGCACTGGGTGGGCTTTAAGGTCTCTTCCAACCCAAACCATTCTGGGATTCTGTGATTCGGGAAAACAATGAGATGCTGAGCTGCAGGGCCTCAGCAGAGCTCTCATGGTGTGTGAGGCATTCACTGGGCAGAGCCGTGCAGCCCTTCCCAACCACGCTGATGGGAGAGGTGCCACTGCCAACAGACTTTCTCCCCTGTTCTGCCTTTTTTTTATGGAGTCTTAGGTTCAGCCCTGAGGTGAGTGTCATAGAGCTTTATTGCAGAGACAGTTTTTTGAGGAAATAAGCCCGTCAACTTGTATTTGTTGTCCCTATGGCACATGCTTTATGTGGCTGGCAGAGCCCACATTCCCCATTTTTTGCCACTTTTGGAAATACCTGGTGCAGCAGCAGAGCCCCCTGACACAGCGAGTGTTCCTTGGCTGCCAGCAGGATCCCCCCACTGGGAGGGCAACAGGCCCCCAGCCCTGTGGCACCCAGCCCTGTGGCACCCATCTGGGAAAGAGGAAGACTGCTGGGCACAACATAAATCCATGGGGAAACCCTTCATTAGTTTTGCAGGTAGGATTTGTTCCTACAGAAACAGAAAAACCCATAGGCTTCAACCAGGAAACAACTTTCTTCCGATACTGTTTGAGTATTTTAACAAGTATTTCCATGTGCTGTATAAAAACTGCATTCAAAGCTCAGGATATTCAGGTGGCAGAAGGGCTCATGGTTTAACAAACAGTGTCAGGGACATTTACGGAGTTTGGATTATTTCACAAGCGCAGGGGTCCGCAGAAGACTGCACAGAATCCAAAGGGATCTAAATCTCATCTTGGAGAGAGCAAAACACTCCTTTTGTTCCAACTTTTGCATTTAAACACCACTGTTGTCTGAATCCCTGAGGGTCATCTTGCCCCTCCCCACCAGTTTAGATGTATTTTACATATTCATCAGCCTTTTCCAACCTTTTGTGGGCTCACTTCCCCTCAGGCCCAGGGATGAGAGCTGGTGCCTCACCACTCCAGCCTCTCCAGTCTCCCACAAGAATTCAACACCACTCTCAAATCCTGCTGCACCCAACAGCCTTGTAAGATAATAAAAAACAAACTGAGCAAGCTTAAATATGTTTATTTGAGGTAATAAAAAAATATATTTTAAACAAGCAGTGAGAGGAGATTAACAATAAATTGTACATGTAATTCTTGTTATACCTTGCCCCAAACCACCTTTGATGTTTCCAATTCCTACATCCAGATCCAGAAAACAAGTCCTTCTCCAGCTGCCCCGTTTAAACTGTGGGCTCCAGGTTTCCACCTTCCCAATATCTTTCAAACAAGAATCTTCGAAGCAGCATCGACAGCTTTTCTTCTGACCACTCCTGCTGCTCCAGCAAGCCCCACGCCAACCATTTGCCTGTAATAAAAACCCAGTAAAGACAGTTAAAAGGAGGACCCCTATTCAATCCGTAGCGCTGACCAGTTAATTAAAATATGTTCATTTTTATATGAAAGACGCATATTAAAATATCTGCAGCAGATTTTTCCATTTTCTGTGTGTTGTCTGCATCCAGTCTAGGCTCTAACTCCACGGGCAGGAGTTACTCCACTCTCGGGCATGCAGAGCACTGCCAAAACCTGGCACCGCCGAGCGCCAGGACGGCCCCGCTGGTGCCAGGAGGACTCGGCAGCACCTTTCTCTCCCAGCAGCATAACACTGGCACAGGCACCGAGCAGCCACGGGCAGCTGACTACCGCTGGGAGAAAAAAACCCCAGAACTGGGGGATTTACAGGGCAGAAAAAAAAGGGGAGGTACAAAGTACATCTTTCTGGTGATGCCTCCTCTCATCAAGGCTTCATATCCAGCAAGAGGAACAGATAAGCTAAACCTATCGCTGGATAAAATACATTATTTCCACCCCGAGGACCTGAGGCTAGCACAGGAGCCAGCAGAGGCCTTTTAGTTAATTTAAGACAGCAAAACAAACATTTTTGCTCATTTCCCCTCGTTGGCTCATGGCCACACCTCACCCACGTTGCTCCAGAGCTCTCCCTGTGCCTCTCAGGCAGGCTGTCCCGTCACATCTCCTCTCCGCAGGCTCCAGTGCCCTTCCGGAGATGGCTGGCTTGGCTGTCCCAGCAGGGCACGGCACGGCACGGCACGGCACGGGGCTTTCACCCACGGCGGTGTCGGGTCACCTCAGCGCTGCTCCTTCGGGCGGCTCCCGGCCGCCCACAGCCCCGGGTCACCTCCACCCCCCCATCGGCCGAAGGCCTACAGAGAGGACAGCAGAAATATCGCAAATAATCCATTAATTCAAGCTGTATTCATAAAGTTTCCTGGCTTGTGGGAGAGGGAAAAAAGGCAGCAAATCGAGCAAAAGGTTGAGGAATTAGTGCTGAACGGCACAGCCGAGCAACACCCCCAGTCCCGGGGCACCGCGGGCTGCAGCGCTTGCCGGCCGGCAGAAACAAGTAAATTAAACAATGGGAGCATTTCAGGTGGCGCTTTCCGTCCCCGGAGCCCCGGTCCTCAGCCCCATTGCCGCCGCCAGCCCTCCCCTGCCTCCCCTCACCTCATGGCGGCGGCCCCTGATGGCGGCGCGCCCAAGGAGCCCCGGCCCGGCCAGAGCCGCTCCTTCCCCTCACGGCGGCGGGTGCGGAGAAAGGCCGGGCCCGGCCAGAGCCGCTCCTTCCCCTCACGGCGGCGGATGCGGAGAAAGGCCGGGCCCCGCCAGAGCCGCTCCTTCCCCTCACGGCGGCGGGTGCGGAGAAAGGCCGAGCCCCGCCGCGCTGCCGAGGTGATTCCACAGGCACCGCCCCGCTGCTCCGGCCGCTCCCCCCGGGGCGGGGAAAACCCCTCGATAATCGAGCGGTATGGGCTGGGAGGGGTTTTAAAGGTCATCTCGTCCCACCCCCGCCATGGCAGGGACACCTTCCGCTGTCCCAGGCTGCTCCAAGCCCCAATGTCCAGCCTGGCCTTGGGCACTGCCAGGGATCCAGGGGCAGCCACAGCTGCTCTGGGCACCCTGTGCCAGGGCCTGCCCACCCTCCCAGGGAACAATTCCTTCCCAATATCCCATCTATCCCTGCCCTCTGGCAGTGGGAAGCCATTCCCTGTGTCCTGTCCCTCCATCCCTTGTCCCCAGTCCCTCTCCAGCTCTCCTGGAGCCCCTTTAGGCCCTGCAAGGGGCTCTGAGGTCTGCCTGGAGCCTTCTCCTCTTCAGGTGACCACCTCCAGCTCTCCCAGCCTGGCTCCAGAGCAGAGGGGCTCCAGTCCTCAAAGCATCTGTGTACCCTCCTCTGGACTCGCTGCAACAGCCCCAGGTCCTTCTGATGCTGGGCCCCAAGGCTGGAGCAGCTCTGCAGGGGGGTCTCACAAGGGCAGAGTAGAGGGGGACAATCCCCTCCCTCACCTGCTGCCCACTCCTCTGTGCAGCGCCGCACACGGGGGGTTTCTGGGCTGCTGCTGCACATTGTTGGCTCATGTCCAGCTTTTCATCCATGAGGACCTCCAAGTCCTTCTCTGCTGGTCAACGAGCTCTTCTCCCAGTCTGTGCTCATGCCTGGGATTGCCCTGACCTGGGTGCAGCACCTCAAAGAGGTGCTTAAATCTCCTACAAGAGGAAAAGGCAGTGCCGAGGCTGTGGCTGCCCCATCTCTGCTGTGTGGGAGCCATGCAAGGCTGGTGTCACTCATAGCGCGGTGTGGGTACAAACACCTGCAATGCGTCATCATCACGGTCCCCAGCCATGACAGACACCGAGGGGACAAAAGTTCTTCTCACCAGAGCCTGAACCTGCTTGGCTGTGGGACTGGAGGTGACCACCACGGTAAATGACGATGTGCATCCACAAATCTTTTCTTTCATAGATTTACTGACTTTTCTTCCTCTTCCCACAGAACTACTCTGTCTTTTTCTCCAGTGACCGATGGTGTGGCTAAATGGCATTGAGCCAAAATCTGATCAGTACAGAAGGATCACAGTACCAACCCTGCAGTGCCAGAGCTGGAGGTGAGCGGTGACATGGGGCAGGCACACGTGGGTGTGTTCGGGGCTAAGGTGACAGTAAAGGATCTCTCTTGCTGCCACAGGAGCTGCAGACGTGGGCTACAGCGGGGGGATGTCCCACCCCAGGCTTGTAGCACACAAGTATTGTACAAAATACACAAATGTATTTTGAAGCATTACAGGTCCATGCCAGTGCAAATCTCTTGAGTGGATGCACTGTGCCAGCAGACAGTGCTCATGTCCTGGTTTAACCCTTCCTGCTAATTTATGGGAACAAAATCACTCAGATGTGATTCCTCCTTTATGCTGTAACTGAGCATTCACTCGACAGGGGTTACCCAGGCTTCTGGAGCCTGTTGAGTTGCTTTGAACACAAGCTGCAGGGTTGTGCTGGGATGCAGGGAGCTCAGGGGAGGCTGTGTCTAGACTAAAGGAGGATTCCTGAAGGCTGGCTGGGCTTTTGTTTTGTAGTAACTCATATCTCTAATCTGGCTTGGAACAAAGCATCTCAGTCCCTTCAGTCCCTGCCACAACACTTGCAGGAGAAAAGGAGGATCTGTTTAGCTGCCACCAAGCCAAGATGAACAACAGGGATTGGCTGCAGCTGATGCAGAGAGCACATTCCTGTGACAGAAAAGGGCTTCACTCCCATGGCAGAACCACCGTGTTTCAGTTGGTTTGACACTTTTCACCCAAAGTTCACAAATGATGTGCAGGCCTTTGCTTGAGCCCCCCTCTGAGGCCAGCAAGCAGAGGGAAAGCTGTGCACACAGAGGGAATCTGTGCTGGGAAGTGAGAGGCTGGTGCTGGCACTGAGAGTTGCTGAGTTCTGGTATTTGGCATTCAGGAAGCTTTTGAAGTATCTCCCTGATCCTCCTGAAAATGTCTTATTGAAAGAGACAAATCATACTAATTTGGGCCCCATGCTGCGCTAATGAATTAAACAGCTTCCAAACTGAAGCTGTGGCTTAGGGTCTTGGCAGAGCCATCATCCATCCCTGTCTGTGGGCACGTGCCCTCGGCCACGGTCAGTGAGACCTCCAGGAACCAGAGCCTGAAGTGCTCTGAGTCTGTCTCTGTCCCTTCACCAGACAGTTTTTCCTGTGCTGCTCTGGGCATAGCTGGCAAACCTGTTCCTCAGCAGGTTCATCCCTGGCAGGGGAAGCACTGAACTCCTGCTGCCGCTCAGCACCAGCCTCCCCTGCATGCAGCCGTGTCCTGGGCTCAACAAGCCCAGAGCTTCCTGGGATGAGGCAGGATCAGGCTGAGCCAGGGAGGAGCACCCCACATCCAGGAAGAATAGCTGCCTGCCTTGGACTGAAAATAGACCATGAAGCATTTGAAGAAGACAGAGCTGGAGTGGATGATTGCCTGAGGCAAGACACAGCTCCAGCTGAGCTCGTCCCTAAGCTCTGAGAGCACAAGCACATGAGGATCATGGGGGAGGGATGCCACGCTTGCTGGAAAGGCCTTGAAATGTCTCACTGGAGCACAAAGCCCAGAGAAAAACTTCCCTTGAATGGATCCCAAGTGAGGGAGGTCACAGTTACACTGCTGTGCCTGGCCATGGATACACAGAGCACTGAGCTGATGTTAAGGCATCCAGTGGAGGCCAGGGAAGGTGTGGAATTGTGCTTCTCCCAGTGAGGCACTTGGCAGCACCACAACTTTTTTTCTGCTTATTTCAGGGCTGGGTTTTTTGCTGCTGGCAGCTGTTTCTGAGCTGACACTTCTGCCTCATGTGCCTGAAGTGGGACACATCAGGAGCAAGCAGAGAGGCAACTCACTGGCCCTCTGCTTCCCGTGAGCTGGTGCTTGAGTTCAGTTTTCCCAGCTCCACAGATCCTGTGTTTCCTGCACAGGCTCTCCATGACCCTACGTGTGTCTCAGCATTGAGGTTGGTGTGGATGCTCACAGCTGAGATGGTCTTGCTGAATTCCCCAGCTTCAGTCCAGAAGAAAAGTACCTTTACTGCTTGGATATGGCACCTTGAACCAGAGGTCCTTCCCCTGCAGCTCATGGCATAGGTGGGACTCTGTCCCTCTGTGCTGAGAAGGAAATTCCCTCAGCACCCAAGGAGAGACACAGGTCAGATTCTTCAGCCTGGAATGAACTGCTTTTATAGCCACACAATTCACCTAGAGAGAGAAATGTTGATGGAATGAACCGTTTGCACTCTCCAAGCAAGAACAGTCTGGGACTTTTCAATTGGAGGCAGATTTTCTCTTAGCCCTGACTTGTGCTGGAGTGCAATGTGCTTCCTGTCCATCCAAACCAGAGCCACTCATCACATCCAGGGTGGACATCGACCTGTTGGAGTGAGTTCAGAGGAGGCACCAGGATGATCAGAGGGATGGGGCAGCTCTCCCATGAGGAAAGGCTGAGAGAATTTGGATTGTCCAGCCTGGAGAAGAGAAGCTTTGGAGTGACCAAACTGTGGCCTTCCACTACCTGAAGGAGCCAACAAAAAAGATGGAGAGACGGGACACAGGGAATGGTTTCCCACTGCCAGAGGGCAGGGTTAGATGGGATATTGGGAAGGAATTGTTCCCTGGGAGGGTGGGCAGGCCCTGGCACAGGGTGCCCAGAGCAGCTGTGGCTGCCCCTGGATCCCTGGAAGTGTCCCAGGCCAGGCTGGACGGGGCTTGGAGCAGCCTGGGACAGTGGAAGGTGTCCCTGCCCATGGCAAGGGGAGGAATAAAATTATTTTCATGGTCTCTTCTAACCAAACTCATTCTGTAATTCCACGGTGTCCTCTGACTCCACAGAGGGGCCATTTCCACTTCCCCACTGCTATCACAAGATGGCATTCCAGACCTAAAAGCTGAGCTGGCTCAGCTGATACTTGGAGATCTTTTCCAGACCCTGGGGTGTCCAACCCCAGAAGAAGCTGCGGATTTAACCCTGCCTACTGAGCTCTGCTGCCAGGTCTCAGCCCCAGCACTGCCTTTTAATCACATCCCTGAATGCCAGGGCTGTGCTTTAATCAGCGCACTGAAACACCGCCGCCGTTACTCCGTAACCTCTGAGCCGTCTAATTGCACTGAGTTAAGCCAGTTACAGTTTTGACAGTGAATGGCATGCAGAGCACTTTAATCTTGACCTGCAACACCTCCAGCTCTTGCAGGGCCTCCTCTGCCCCTGAGGAGACACTGCTAATCAGACCAAGCCATGAAGCAGTTTAAGACATGGACAAAGGGAGCCAAAGGCGAATCACGAGCGAAATGAATCTGACTCATTTTGTTACAAAGCACTGTCGAAGGTAGAACTGCCTTTTCTTCGCCTGAGAATGATTTGGGAGAGTAGTGAGAAGTCTTTCAATGATTTATAACAAAAGAAAAAGAAAAATCATTCTTCTTAGCTACATTTTTTAAAAAGAAGGCTTATTTTGAGTTAGGTGCATAAAGCCCTGGGTGTTATCCCCTCTGTGTCCCCCCTGCCCTCGTGGGGACAGGGCCTGCCCAGAGCCCCCTGCCCACCCAGGGCACAGCCTGCAGCCAACAGCCAGGGCTCAGCGTAAGGAGCTTCCAGATCACTGACACCCCCACTGAAGCTCAGCCCTGGAGCTTCCCTCCTCCTGTGAGGGATGCTGCAGGAGCACCTTGCTCCTGGTCAGACCCTTGGCTCCTGGAAGGACCCTCAGACGCGCATTGTAGCCATGCCTCTGGCTGTATTTCCCAGATGAACTTTGGATCCATTTTGTAGCTGTGCCTCCAGCCCTGTCCCTGGCTCATCTCTGGCTCCTGGGTCATGTGGGCTCTGGACTGGGGTCATTGCAAGCTGCACCTGAGATGGTGACCCTGTGACCAGCGCCTGGCCGTGCTCAGCCCTGGTGGGATTCTGCCTGCTGATGGAGACGGCATCTCTGCTGAGGTCATCTTGGCTCCCCTTCCCTTAGGGAACTGCTGACCTGTCCTGCTCTGCTGGACTCACCATTTTGTTGCCTTCTCCTCTGTGACCCTCCCGGGGTGCCAGTGGGAGGGAGCTGTCCTGCTGTGCTGTTCCGTGGCTGTGTCAGGAGATGAAGGCGCAGGGCTGGGTAACACGAGGCTTGCTGCTCCCACGTGTGCGTGGGTGCTCCAGGCTTCATCCATCAGTTGCTCCCTGCAAGAAGAACCCATGATCCAACCATCTCCTTCCCTGGCCAAGGGCCTGCAGCCTCCCACCGGGGCTTGGTATATGCCATGTCCTGGGTGACAGCTCTGCCAGCACAGCTCCCCGGGGATGGCAGCGGGGCAGGATCTGCTGCTCAGCTGTCTCGGAGGCTGAGGCTGGATGTGTCCCTCTGGGCAGCTCAAGGAAAGGCTGCTCAGCCTGTTCCCTTCACCGTGGAGCTGGAGAGCAACCTCGCTTGGTCTGGAGGAAAGAGCAGTCAGAAAAGGTTACATAGGTTACATAACCCCCAATCAGCCTGCCAGAGGGGTGGCTGCACCAGCAGCAAGAGCAGTGCCACTCGGGATGTGGCTGGGCAGGAGCGTGCCCTGCCTGCTGGGACCCTGCTGTGGGACCCTGCCTCCCCTGGGCCTGCAGCCCCTCTCCCCACTTCCCTCCTTCCACACCCGCCTGAGTCTCCTGTCCCTGTCAGAGCCTGGTCTTTTTGTTGCTCAAAATGCACTTGGGCAGCTCGAGGAGCCCGTGCAGCTCCCTCTGTTCTGGGCTGAAACTGCTGCACAGCAATTTCTTTTCCCATTTCATCTCCGGCAGAGCCCTTGAGCTTTGCTCCTTTCCTCTTCCACCCTCCTCTCCTCCCAGGCTGAGCTTCTCCCTGGCCCAGTCTCCTTCCCTGCTGTCCCTTTTTGCTCCCAGCTCCTGTTTAACTCCCACTTTTTCTGTCCTCTCCCTCCTTCAGTGCTCCCACCCAGAACCACAGACCACAAGCTCTGCTATTCATCTAACAGATCCTAAACCACTTCCTCAGCGTGATAAATGTGACCTGCTAGTCCTGTGGAGAGGATCCCCTAGGAGCAAACCACTGCTGGGATCTGTGGCAACCCCACGACATCAAGCCACAGGGTCAAACATACAAGGGGCGTTGCAGCTGCCTTGCCGCAAGTGTGGGCACCACAACCTGCTCCCCTTAGGAATTCAGACCTGCACAAGGCCCACCAAACACACCTGTGTCCTTCCAGTGCCCCACCAGGTCTCTTGGCAGCAAGGAATTTGCTTTAATTCTGTGAGTTTTATAAAGCCTGACGCAAGTCTCAGGGATTTTAGGCAGTGCTGACACCCAGAGCGGGGTGGTGCGAGCACAGCCCTGGGGTCAGGTGCTGGGGACAGATGGGTGGGCACATCAAGAAAAGCACCAACCCAGCATTTTAGAGCAGAGCTAACTAGGAACAGCTTATTCCATTAAGAAAAAAGGAAAAAAATTATTATTCTTAATTAGGACAGAAACCCCCAGATAGGCTTTTTAAAAGAAAATGCCTAAAATACCATTTTTGCTTTGATTTGAAAACTATTTTTTGCTCTTCAGACTGTAAGATAAAACACATTTGAATTGATGATGCATTTCACAGCAAAATGCATCCCTTTTCATCTTGAAAATGCTGAAATTAGTTGTTACAAAATTTTCAACGTTTACCCCCTTTCTTAAAAACCAAAATTTTTAATTTAGATGAAATGTCTTCTTTTTTTTTTTCTAATGGAAACCCTTGATTACATTTTTTCCCAACAGCTCTAATTAGAATTAACAATTACAGCTCATTCTTGGCGGGGTGATAAACAGCTGGACTGTGCAGCCCTCTCTGCTCTGGGACTTCCAAACAAGCCCCAGCCCTGGCAGTTTAGCCCTCTGCAACATTTTAGACTTGTCTAGTCACTGGAATTTATTTTTCTTTCCTTTTTTCCCCACTCTTTCTCCTCTGAGGGTTAGTTTTTACCAGTGCAGCATCTCTAACAGTCAGGGAACTTCACAGTGAGTTGAGATCGCATTGATTTCTCGAGGAGGAAGCCGCATACTAATTTTTCCTATTTTTCTCCCTTGAGGAACACAGGTAACAGCTCCAGGAAGGCAGCTGGGTTTGTAGATATTATGTTCACCCGCTGGCTGACAGGAAAGTCTGAGGTCTGTGGGACCATCATGGGACACAAGGAGACTTTTGCTGGTCTGGAGCAATGCTGGAGTTGCTGGGAAAGCACCTGGGATTAAAGCAGAACAGGTTAAGCCTGAGAAAAGCATGAGGTGAGGATCAGGGGGTGGATCAGTGCATGCCCTAGCATGCTATGCTGCCAGTGCTTCCCTCTGCAACCAGGGTGATCCTCACACCCCCCAGCTCTTTGGGAGCAAGGGAAGGAACGCTGGAGCAGTGTGAATAGAGAGGAAGGGACTGTGGTGGAGGGGAAGGGAAGATGTCAGAGTCTGCTCTTAAACCCCCAATCCCTCTGTTCCAGGCACCCAGGCAGGTTTGTCCAGCCTTTGCAGGCAACCTCCAGAGAGCCAAGAGGCACTGGGGCATCCTCCTTCCTGAAAGCAGTGTCCCCAGTGCCCACTGTGACTCCTGGGCTGCCTTGTCCAGTGTTTTTCATCGCTGCTCATCCCCGTGCTGGCTCCACGCTGTTAAGGGCTGATCTTCCCTCCCTGGAAACAAGCCCATGGCTTCAGCCTGTCCCACCTCGCTCCTCCCCCTCCCCTGCCAAACAGTTATTACCTTCTTGGACAAACCTGAGATAGTATTAAGCAAGAGGGAGGTTTTCATACACAAATGTCCCTGTGATTAATGGATTAAGAGATTCTGCGCAAATTAAAGCCTTTCTTCATACTTCACACAACCAGCTCTCCAGCTGTTGCTCTTTCCCTTTGAGTCCTTTACAGAAATCCCTGTGGGCCTTGCTTGGCCCATCCCTTTTGCTGCTGTTTTCTCCCCACAGTGACCCAGGGATGCGGCTGACACTCATTTTCCCCAAAGTTTTCACCCCACTGAGTCCTGGGCAGACCCTGCTGCTCCTGAGCCAGCGCTGTGGAGAAGAGGATGCTGTGAGCACAGCTTGTTTATACACAAAACCAACCCTGGAGAGGGGCTGCAAATGCCTCTTTATTTCCATATTTATCATTGCAGCTCAGATGGATGAGGAACCCAATGGAAAGTTTAGATGAAACAGAGAAGAAATGAAAAAGTGTTGGCAAGCGGCAGCTCAGCTGAGAGACTGGCAGCCTCAAGGGCTTCCAGAAGGAAAAAGGCTTTCAATTACTGCACTGCTGCTCCGTAACATCCCCATTCCCCTGCCACGCCAGGAGGGGTGGGGCAGCTGGGGAGCCCTGCCCTCCTGTGATCCCACCCCGGGGAGATGGACCTGAGACCCTAAAGCAGCATGTTTGGTCTTGTTGATGTTTTACAGGGCTCATTTCTTCCCGGACGTTGGTACCAGGAGCAGCAGCAGTGTGTGGATGTGGAGGCCCCATAAGGATCTCCAGGTGATGGGCACTGTGGTCACCCGTGCCATGGTGGAAAGGAGTCACAAAGGCTTTGCTGGACACCTTCAGAACATCCAGTGCTGGGTGTTGGTGATGGATGATAATTTAAAGCCCGTTTTTGCAGGGAGTAATGGCTCAAAACCATCCCCTGTCCTTTAATGATACAACACTGCTGAGATGGATGGTCTCCTTGTTTCCACCTTAGAGGAGGTGTTTTATTAATTGTCCCTGCCCTTGCTCCTGAGCCCACACGTGCTGTGATGTGGAGGTGCTTCAAATACAGCGAAGAGGAGGTGGCAGCTGGGATGTGACTGCTGGGGGAGGCAGCCAGAGAGGCAGGGATGGGTGCTGCCCATGGGCTTTCCAGTGATCAGAATCCTTCAGCCCTGGGAGGGACTGACTGCCCCCAGGCCAAGGGAGTCTGGCTCTGCTGAGGGATAACCAGGACTGTGTGTCTGTGACCAGGCTCTGTTCCACAGGGAGGAGGCAGGGGATTGAACTGTCCCCTTGCTGCCTGCATGGCCGTCTATGCTGGTGACTTTAGTTTTCACCCAAATCCCTGCTTGGTCACCCATAAAGGCCCCTGCCCAGGTCATTTGGGGTGACGGCTTCTAGGAGGGGTCCCTGGGGTCGCTATCCCTGCCTGGTCACAGCTGAGCTGGTGGCACTGAAAACTTGAGGTTCCCTTCACAGCTCTTCTGTACCGACAGGTCCCTGAGCTCTCACTACAGGCTTTATTCTCCTCCCTGCTTCCCACTCATTTGTGCCCGGCTCCGGAGCAAAGCGCTGGGAATTGATCACTGTGTCACCTTCGCTAATTTAATCCAAAGCCGGTATCAGGCGGGAGCGAGCGGGGGAACCTGCGTGCAGCAAAGCACTTGGCGGTGCTGAACGGCGCCGTTAATAACCTGGAATGGAACGCTGCAGTCACCCGGCATCGCCGCCGCCCGAACCAGGCACAGCCCGCCCTCTGTGCCGCAGCTGAGGTCCCACGAGGGCAGAGCTGTCCTGCGGATACGGCCCAGAGGGAGAAGAACCGCCAGGGGCTGTCGCTCAGCGGGATCCTGACCCCGAGCTGTGCCACTGCTGCATGGGCAGCAGCTCACCCGTAAACCTCGTGCTTCGCCCCCGCTGGCAAAGCCCTTCCGAGAGCAGGGATGGCCCCTGGGCTCATCGCATCCTGCTTACCACTCCAGAGCCCCCGAGGGACTGATGGCAAAAGCCCTTGGATGAGTAATTTTTTTGGCAGTGAATGAAATAGGATTTGTGCTGGTGGTGGTAAGAGGCTGCAAGTTGGACCCATCTGATGCTCAAGGCAATTTGGAGTGGCTGATGCTGACATGGCAGAACAGGTCCTGCAACAGCCTTCGTGTCCCAGCACAGAAAATGGGTGAGAAAAGGCATTTTTAAAAGGGACTGGGGTAACTCCACTGCTGTGATGCCATCCTGTCTCAAGGCCAGGGTTCCCCTCTGGCCTCTCTGGAGTGACATGTACTGCAAAAACCCTCTGGTCTGAGCTCGGGCTGGGTCATGACTCACTTCTTGGGCTGTAAAAACGCATTTCATTGTGTCAGCATGGAAAGTGGCCGTGGGCAGCTCTCTGGCAGCGGTGAGGCTGGCTGGGGCAGGCTGTTCAACAATTACACCCGCTGGAGCCCAAATTCCATCTCATGTTTTGCTACAGCACAACGAAAATGGTTGAGGGGAAGGAAGGGCTGGAGGGGAAAAGTGTTTCACTCAACAATCCTGGCAGACTGTCCATCCAGTGGCTTGTCTGGCCACAAATCCATCTATTTTGGTGCACATGGGGAGTGCAAAGCCTGGACCTGCCACCTGGAAATGTGCCCTCATGAGTCTCCTGCAGGCTGTGGAGTCTGCTTCAAATCCAGGAGGGACACCTCTCGTGCTGGTCCTGGCATCCTTCCGGAGGGAAAAGGGCAACTGAACCCTCCGAATGTCTCTGCCTTGCTGTGTTAAACAGCACCCATGGCTTTTCTCTGGGTCTTCCCCCAACCAAAACTACCTGCAGGTACTTTTACTATGAAAAAAGCACTAAAAAGCTAAGAGTTACCTGTCGAGGGGCAGCATTGTGAGGCTTCACAGTGATGGCACCTTGTGACTTAATTTTGCTTTTGGACTTAAATGCCCAATTATGTGTCTGGGGGTGTTTAGCACCAGTCATGTAATTTAATTTGTGACCAAATTTGGGACACATTGCCACAACTGAGCTACTGGAGAAGCCAAACAGCCTCGGGGAGAGGAGCCTGGTGGCTCCAGACGAGCATGTGGCAGTCCTGGGCACAAACCCACACACACCTTTTCCTGAAGAAAATCTGAATCCCTTAAAGGAAGGGGTTTAACCAGGAGGAATCAATTCTGTGAAGTGCAGTTGCCCTGTTGTCACTGTGGTCCAGGACGGAGCGATGCTGTGGGACCGGGAGAGGGGCTCTGTGCTCGTTAACGCCCTGGGGACTAACGAAGCCCAGGAACAGCTGCAAACAGAGCCAGCTGAAGGATTCCTGCTGCCTCCCACCAAGGCGGCCCTCGATTCATCAATTACCTATCTGCTTAGTCCTTTTCTCCATCCTTTTACAATCTAAATAGCACATTTTATAGTCGCTGCTAAGTGATGTGATCAACATCAATTACCTACTAAAAGAGAATCAAGTCTTGATTTAAAATTAAGTGCTGCATTTTCCCATGTTCTTTATATGTAGCCAACAGAATAATTGCAGTGACATAAAAACTAATTACACAACTCCACAATTAGGCCTCCCTCCTAGTGCTGTGATTGTCTTTAAGTATAGTGATGAAAAACTACTCCCAGTCCCAAATTACCCTCTCACACCCATCTTCTCTACTACCTTTGGAAAAGGCCCTCCACCCCATCAGACCAAAGAGAGGAACTCCAGATGCAGAAGGTGTACATGCAGAGTTTATTTTCCTATCTCTTTGATGTGGGAGTGGTTTCAGATGTGGGATTCAGCTGGGATTGCCCAGGGATGCAGCAGTGCTCCTCTCTGGATGGACTGAGCATCTCAGTGAGGCTTCCCAAACTGCCTGGTGGCTGGCATGCCAGCACCCTGAGACAACCAGGGAGAAAATCCTCTTCCCAGTACTCCAGCTGACATTTTGCTCCTGGGCTGCAAGCAAAGAGACCAGCCCCGCCTGGCTGCCAGCCTTGGGCTTGGTGTCTGGAGGGGTTTTATTGCTGTGCCTGAAAGAGGGGGATCAGCCGGCTTCAGAGAGATGGGGGATCATCCCCTTAGTGCTGTTCCACCTGGCAGAAAGAAGGGGCAGAGCTGGATCCAGCTCACGTGCCCCACTGGTGAGGGTTTGGGCAGAGACGGTGCCATGTCCTGAGCTGTGGCAATGCTGCTCCAGGAGCAGAGAGGACCCAGAGCCCAAAAGGAGGAGGCTGGAGTACAGCAGTGCTTTCACCCATGCAAAGGCCAGGAGTTACACCCAGCCGGCAATCACGTAACTGCCGGAGAGACCATAAACCCCAACAAAAATCATAAACATCAATAAAGCTCTGCTGCACTCCTGACGGGCTTTGAGGGATTTGATTCCAGATTATGTTTTTGAGATGTTTACAACCAACCTGGAAAGACTGAAAATATTCAATTACTGGCAAGGAGAGCTGAGATTTGCTTACAGTCAATCTCCTGCCTCCAGGATCTCTGTGGGTGCCAGCAGTGAAACACAGAGCACGGGTGAGTGGAGCCGTGGGGACAGTGGCCCAGGGACAGGTCCCCCTGCTGTCACTGAGCATCTTTCACAGGATAATTAAGCATTGCACGTTTAATTTTGGGGCTGGCAGGGTGGTTTTGGCTGCTGTGCAGTGGATCCCATGGCCTGTTCCTCATCCACAGCCCAGCCCTTGCCAGGGAGGGGTTGCACAGCTCATGGCTGTCGATTTTCCATCATTTCTGCAATGCCATCACTCAGTCGCAGTCGGGAGAGGGATGGGAAATGCTCTGGCATAATTTTAATCAGCAGAATGCTTTGAGTGAACGAGGTGAAGGGACCAGTGGGCTCACACCTGTGGCAGCCCGGCATTCCCTGTGCCTTCTCTGACTTTCTCGCCTCATTTCAGCATCAGCCACGGGTGCCAAGGCTGAGAATTTACACCCTTTTATTTACCTGAAACCTCACTACCTTCCTCAAAACCTGTGAAAAATAAAGGGGGTGGTGAAGTAGCCTGCAGTAGGGATGATGTGATGTCATGTGCAAGGCCAGCATCTCCCGATCCTTGTGACTATTCCCTCCTGACCCCAGCACCCATCCCAGCTATCCCCACCTTGTCCCCAGCCCACAGCACTGAGCGCCGCCTGCAGGCCTTCCCTGGACACTCCCTGGACATTCCAGGGATGGGCACTCCAACACCTCCCCGGGCAGCCCCTTCCAGTGCCTCACCACCCTTTCCACGGAGAAATCCCTGCTGATGTCCAACCTAACACGATGCGGCGAGGCGCCCCCCGCCAGCCAGTCCCGTCAGCCCCTTCCTGAGAGACAGAACCTTCAGGGCGGGGCTGCTGCCGTTCGTCCCCACGGCCAGGGGAGCTCCTGCCCGCCCAGCGCAGCCCCGATTTGCGCGGTCCGGCCCGGACACGGCGGAACCGGGGCAGCGCCGCCGCCGCCGCCTCACGGAGCACGGGCGGGGCCGGGGGGCGGGANGGGGCGGGGCCGGGGGCGGTGCGGCTGGGGCCGGGCGGAGCGTGCGCAGTGCGGAGCGGTGAGTCGGGGTGGGGGGAGCAGCTCCGGGTCGGGGCCGCGGGGTCCGGGACGTTCCCCTGGTCCCGGCCGCAGCCCTGGTCCCCGCCGCGTGGGCACGGGGCCGCGGCTTCCCCCGCGCTGCTCTCGCTCGAGCGCAGCCGGCGATGAGGCCTTGCCGGCGTGGGGGCTGCCCGCCGCCCCGCGTCGCTCCAGGGCGGCCGTGCTCCGGCCGTGAGGAGCAGCGCCTGCCCGGCCGCGGGGTTTCGGGCAGGGCTGGCGGGACAGGCCGCTGCTGGGGCTGGAGTGTTGCAGCAGTGGCCGAAAACGGGGGCCCTGTGACGCCCACTTACGCACACAGTGGGGGCAGGACAGGGTTCCCTTACACTGAAGGGTTTTAAACATAAATATTTACGCGTATTTTTCCCCCGACGGGCGCAGTTTGGATCCGGCCTGGAGCACGAGGCCGGGCTGGGTGACCTCTGGCCTGCCGTATGCCCAGGCAGCTGTGGAGTAAAAACGTGCTGGAACCACTGGAATAGCTCTGGGATATTAAAATGGATTTTTCTTCAGGGTGTGTGCTCCGTAACACGAGGCCAGAATTTTAAAACTGTTTTAATTATTTTGGTGCAAGCCTGCATACGGCTCTCTGGGTGGAGAACTGGTAAAATAACACGTTGCACAAGGCCAGGAAGGGAACGCTGAGCAAATGGGATTTTGTATATAAACAGTGTTTGGAATGTTGCCTTAAAATGTTTAAGTTCAGTGGCTGACTAACACTTGCATTAGGAGTGATCTTTGACAGCACTGACGCTGCCCGCCTTCGGGAGGGTCCAGGTTTACACCAAGTTCTGTAGACGCAATTTCTTAGGGCCAAGTTATTTATTCTGCAGTGTTTTTCTGCTAGAACTAACCCAGTCCAAGTGCGGCGCAGAGGCAGAGCTGCCTGCACCGGTACTGTTCGGTTTGCCTGCCAAAGGAGGATAATCTGCAGAGGCATTTCTGTGGTGGAGCTGTCTGCGGAAGAGGCTGCTCCGTGCAGAGCCCCGGCAGGAACCTTTTAAGTGTAGATAAGTCTCCAGAGGACGTTAGAAGACGACGACACTCCCTGTCATTTACCCGACGTGCTGCCGCAGTGTTCCTGCTCCCTGTGATCTTTTGAATTCATTTGTTCTCAGGGAGTAGCATTGTTAAGGGATGGACTTCTATTTTTCTCCTTTTTCTTTCCCCCAACCTTGCCTTAAAATGACCCAGTCTGGTCCACGTTGTTTTTCAGCAGCCTCTAGGGAATTTCTGTGGTGGAAGTATCCAAAATATTGTCCCAGAAACTTTAGCGTAGGAGTCCAGCTACCAGAAGTGAGAGCAGTGTTGCGAGCTCCTGGAGGCTGCTGTCTGTGTGACCATGAATTTACTGAATTTGAAGGGATACAAATACGATTCTTTGGAAGAAGTCAGCTGGAAACAATTCCTAATGAATTGTCAGAACAGCCTTTGAACCCACAGCGTTGTCCCTGTATCCTGAAGCAGCACAAGAGCAGTGCTGGTGCTACTGCCACCACCTTCTCCCTTTTTATAGTGGAATTTCTTTAGCCTGAGCAATAAAACACCTGGAAAACTCCAGCACCCCCAAACCTGTCTCTGCTCCTGCTTGGGTTGGGCAGGTGTGGTTGAAAGCACGGCAGCTGCACCTTGAGACTTTGCAAGGCAGTGGATTATTGGGATAAATTTAGGGATAATAGTCAGCCTTTCTGCGTGCTAATCCTCTGTGCTACTGACTCCCTCCGTGGCTTTTATAACCCACCTCAGCTGTTACCACTCAGCGTTCTCCTCTGAGAAACAACGTTCAGCTCGGGCTCGTGAGGGAGGTGAATCAGCTTTAATTAAGCTTTGTCGAGCGCTTTGTTGATAAGTTCTCAATAGCTAGCTGCTATTTTTTATGAGCACGCAGATATTCTTAGCACCTGAAGCGAGAAGTGACACAAGGCTGGGGATCTCTGGGAAGCAGCCCTGTGAAGGGAGACGGCGCCTGCTCGCCGAGGCTTTGTCAAATCCTTTCTGGCTGCGGTTCCTGAGGCAGCTCAGCAGAACCCCAAATCCCTCGGAGTCTTTGGGAAATCTGAAATGTTCCTGAGAGTTAAGCCCTGCTTTTGCAGGAGATTTGTAGCTCTTGCCCCCTTGTTGGATTTCTCCCAAGCTGCTGGTTGGGTTTGGTGCAGCTGTCTACTGGACACCTTGTGGCAATGACTTCAATGGCTTTCCACAACTGTCCCCTCAAATTAAGGTGTCTGGGGTAGGGGGGGGCTGGGTGATGGCCCTTATGGGCTTCAGGCTGGTGCAGAGGTCGGTGGGGCTGTGTGGGGTGAGAGGGGAGTAGGGAAGCTGGGAAGCCATGCCCTTCCCCAGGGCAGCATCCCATTCCCTGCTGGCGTCTCTGCTGCAGCAGCGAGGGGGCAAATTAAGCTTGAAGAGCTTCGTTTGTGAAAGATAATGAAGGCGTGAATGGGAACAGTTACGGTGGTGCTCGGTCTGTGTTGTGTGTGGGTGCCCCTCAGCAGGATGAGGAGCTCTATTGTATTTTGGGGAAGAGAAGGCTGTTCATTTGGCTGTGTCACCGCTGTAGGAGTAGCCAGATGGAGGATGCTAAAATGAAATACAGGGCTGGAACAGCCCCCTCGTCCATGGCCCTGTCCTGAGCCAGGTGGGAGATACTCAGCTCCAGGCTGGACAGTGGTGGATGGTAGTGCAGATCTGGACAGGGCCCAGTTCCCTCTGGGCCTTGATGGAATCCCAGTCTCAGAGAGCCTGACAGCCCATCTAACTTGCCCTTGCAGCAAACTGAGCAGCCAGTTTGTCTCTTTCCTTCATAGAATGGGGAGCCCCATGGCTGGTTGTCCTTGTGAGTAAACCCTGTTAAAATCTGAGAGCTGGTACCAGCCCTGGAGAGAGCAGGGATGGAGAAACCCCTCCACAGCTGGTATGGGGCAGCGTGTTTTGTACTGCTGACTGCTCTGCTGGTTGCCCAGACCCTCTGGTTTGTTTGTGACTCAGAGGTGATACCAGCACGGAGCCCAGAATTGGATATTTTATGTTCCTAGATCACAGAGCGTTGTTCAGCTCTTTGGAGCTGTGGTGTCACAGCGCTGGCACATTTAGTCTGGTCCCCAGTTTTCCCCAGCATTCCCTCTGTCTGAAGAGCTTTCCCCTGGTCTCTCTTTGTGTGCTTGATCTCTGTTTGTGCTGTTTCCAAGTGCGGTTCTTTGCATTGTTTTCCTTGCTTTTCTTTCTATTGATTTGTGGGTGTTTTGGGAACTTTTCTTCACTTTATCAATTCCGATCATGACCTCCAGAGTGCTTCCAGCTCTTAACTCCTGGGCATCCTTTCAGGTTTTATATAAGTGCTTTCTCTTTTGTTGTTCAGGCCATTAATGGGAAGGATGAACAGAAGCAGACCTGGGCTGAGCTCCTAGGGCCCATACACAAGGATTCCTCCTGTGGTTACAGGGAATTGCTGATAGCTACCCCTCAAGTGCCTGAGGTTGAGTTGCTTTGGTTGGTCTTTTCTTTCTTAGTTAGTAATGAGCACTGGGCCTCATTAAGGTGAGCTCGCCCAGACCCAGCTCCTCTGACTTTTGAAAGCATCAGATGGGTAGAGTGAAAAGCCTGCTTTGTGCTGGTCAGAGGTGTGATGAGCAGGTCTCTGTAGAGGGGGATTTGTGCTCTGTTTCTGAAGGTTTAGGTGATTTTTAAGAGTTCTCATGAACTTCATTTACCTGGGGCTCCTTGCCGACGCTTGCTGGGACTGGCACAGAACTCAGCAATCCTCAGCCCTGCTTTCCACTCAGAGCTGCCTGAGCAGTGGGGTGTGCGTGGGGCGAAGCTGTGTCCAGCATCTCCTGCTCCCCTTTGTTTCCCCGCAGGTCTCTCCTCAGTGAGAGTTGGGCTTGTCTGTATGTGACTAAGGTAGCAAAAATACATTTTTCTCCTCAAGCAATTCCAAGTTCATTGTGTGGTTACTCTTCTCTGGAAAAAATAAAATTACTTGTTCTGGAGAAATTAATGACACTCATTTTTATTCCTAACTAGGGCGTCACTGTGGGAGTGGTTGCAGGATACCTCACTGCACCAGGGCTCTGCCGTCACCTCCGGGCCGACTGCTTAAGGAAGAGGAGTTGCTTGAGCTGAAATAGATTTCACTGGAGAAAACATCACTGCCCAAGCAGGGCCAGCTCCACCCTCCCCGAGTTCTGTGAGTACTGAGCTGCTGGGCGCAGCTGTCTGAAGTTTAAGAATTGGTCCTTTTCTGAAGTGCTCTTCCACACGCTGTTCCATCTTTCTTTGCACGTTGGTGTAACTGTGGGGTGAAATTTGGGCCCCGCTGAGTCTAAGGACAGCACAGGATTCCTCTGTGGTGTTCATCTTTTCCTCCTCTCCAGGCTGGTAACTTGTGGTACCCAGCTGTCCCCTCCAGCTGTGCTTCAGGAACACCGTCAACAGGATGGAGACACGGTGCCCTCTTTGTTCTCCTGTGTTGGTCCATGGCTGGTGGTAGAGTCGTAGAATCATGGAATATTCTCAGTTGGAAGGCACCCACAGGCATCATTGAGTCCAACTTGGTGGGTGCCCTGACCAAATTTCAGTTCCAGGAGAGAAAATTCAGTCTCCCTAAAATATTCCTGTGGCTTCTGTTGGATTCTTCCTCACTTTTCTTCAGGGGGCTGTGTGCTGTGGTTAAATATGGATAGAAAGGTTGTGTTCCACTCTGGGTTACAGCTGAATCTCCGTGGTGGATAAATTGCATCCCCAGTCTAGTTTGCAAAACCCTTTGGGCTTCATGGGCTGCAAGGAGCTGTATTTTATTCTGGATGTGTGTTTGCTGATAATTCTATAGGATTTGCAGACAGCAGGTTGTAAGAGCCCTGATTATACTGGTTCCCTGTGCAGTCAGACTCTGCCCAAATAATTCAAGTGCCTGCTGCAGAGAGAGGGAAAGGAAGATGGAAGGATGATTTAGAAATCTCTGGAGTAGATGGGATATGCATATGTTGATCTGAAGGAGATACCAAGCCACATATATGCCTTTAAACATCTAAATAAAAGTCAGGATTTTTTAAATGGTTGCCTACTCTAAACCCTAATAATTCCTTTAACAAGAGGTTTTAAAGGTTTAACTTAATTTTAGAATTTTTATTTCAAGCGTACTTCCATAAAATTAACTTTTTGAATGCAGAATGCTTTAATGTCTTCCGTGTTGGTGCTCATTTGCAAGAAATCTCTGAACACTTATTTCTTATGTACCAGTTAAATCTATCAGCCAACAGATGTCAAGTGTAGCAAAAATGCTATAATAATATTATGGTCTAATAATAGTTATAATGATTCTAATTACCTGGTGCAGCTTTAGAGAGAGGCAGATTCAGAAATTAGTGCAAAGGAGGTGTTTAACCTTGAACTGCAGAAGCAGGGCATTTCCAGAGGTGCCTGTGCTGTGCCCCCTCCTCCCTATCAGACATCCCACTCCCTTTATTTCCTCCAGCAAGCTGGGAGCAGCAGTCTGGTCTGTTTTAAATGTTCAGACCTCATTCTGGCTGTGTTCAGAAGAGGAGAGGAGTGCTGGCGAGCTGAGGATGAGCACGTTTCCTGGAATACCTGGGAATGTGAAGCCTGCTCATTTTTAACCTCTGTGTGCCCTGCTCTTGGCACGCTCCCACTGCCTGATGATTGTGGCACTCGCGGATCGCTCCCGCCTCAGCAATCTCCATCCTTTCTGCAAGCTGGTTGTGCTGCTTTTAGGTGTCAGGGGAGGCTTTGCCACAGCATGGGAAGCACAAAGCCAGAATCTCCTGATGGGAGAGGGTTTGGGGGTGTGCAGGTGAGTGGCTGCGAGTTACTGGTCCCCGTGGAGGCTTTGGTGTGGGTGTGAGGAGAGCACTGGGCTGCTGCCCGAGTGCTGTGCTTGCCTTGCCTTCGCCAGTCTGGCCCCACAGGGCCTTGTCAGTCTCCTTCCCCGGCTGCTCCATGTGCCAGCTCTCTTACATCACTCCCAATGCCCCTTTACCACCATATTTTTCCTTCAGGATGGATCCTGGGCTGCATTTTCTGTATTCCTGTGCTTTTTGCCTGATGTTGCTGTGTGCTCTTAGTGCCTTGGGCTCCCAGTGCTTGTTGTTGCTGCAAGACCGATAAGGCAACGTGTAATAGATCCCCTCTTGCCACAGCTGCTCATTTTAGTCCTGTGACATGCAGGCGTGAGCAGTCCCTGGTTCACAGAGCAGGAGCCTTTCCACAGAGGAAGCTCTGTGTAGGCTGGAAGTTGACAGCTCTCAATGATTATGTGCTGAACCTTCTTCCTATAAATAATAGATACACAGTCTGATGAGAACTACAGCAACTTGTCTCTCAGTTGCTGGTCCCTGGCATGGGCAGCTGGGAATCTTCTACTGTTTTCCTGTAAAATGGATCCAGAGGTGCCCTTGCAAGGTTTTCTTAATTTCCAGCCTGCTTGTGGGTTGACATTCTCTGCTTCTCTGGAAAGCCCTGCCTGCCAACACCTGCAGCACACCTTACCCCAGGGCTTGTGCTGATGAGAGCTCTGCTACCTCCAGCCTTTCCCTCAGGGAGGTTCAGCCTTTCCTTTGGGGAGGTTTGCCTTCTTGCTGGAGTCAGTGTGTGTGTGTTGGTGCATCACCATGGAGATGAGGCCACAGGAGCTGCAGGGCACAGCCTTTTCCAGGCTCACGTGAGGAAGGATGCGGTAATGGGCTCCGCTTATTTAGGGAAAATGATTTCTTGGAGTAAATAAATCGTCAAAGAACACTTGGCATCACCCCAGGTGCTATTAAGGAAAAGATCTCTTGAAGCCAGAGCTGTGAGGCTCATGCAATATTCACTTGCTTTGAACACGCTGCTTTGCTGTGTTCCACATCAGGCCTTGCTGCTGTGCCCAGCGCTGACTCACTGACCCACTTGTGCTTCTACTCACCCCGAGATAACAAAGCTCCCGTTGCTTTGCTCCTTCCTGTGTACACATTTCTCATCCTGGCACAACAGCACCTTCCTGCTTCCCTTTCCTTGGCCACTGAGTGTCCGCTGCTTACAAGGCTTCACTTCCCACGACTGCTGCTGCTTTGGCCGGGTTTCCAGAGGATGTGGAGGGTGTGTGGCTGCACTGAGCTCTCCTCCCTGCAGAAACACCTCTCTGCATTGCCACATTGTGCCAGCACACCCCAAAACCCTGTCTGCTCATGCTGACATTCTTGGGGGCTTGGGGACAGTGCTGTGTCCACATGCGTGGCCCTGGCACACTCTTTCCTTGTCTAGTTTCTGGTAAACAGAACCCTCCCAGCAAGGTATGGAAGAGCCCTGTGGCACCTCTCTGCCTCGTTGCCTCCACGTCTCATTCCAGACTTCATCTGTAAACATCTCTTTGCCCTTGCTAAAAACTCTGTCTCTTAATTTCTCTCTGCAGGAGTATTATTTAATTTGTAGCAGTTTTAGGACGTTATTTGAAAAATTCGATATGAAGCTGTATTTCATTTACTTTAATGATCCACTAATGCAGGCATATTTCAAAGGCAGGCGATGCAGTACTGTGGGGTTTAATTAAATTTTGTTTTTCAAGTAAGCATCAATAGACAGACAATAACAAATGGTGGACAATATGCATACAGAACAAAGTCTCGTCGTTTTCCTTTTGAAGACTGTGGAAGTGAAAATGTATAGCCCTTAAAATGGACTTGGCCTGCTCACAACTGCTGCTTTAGTGTAGTTAACTCACTTTAGGGGGAGTTTTTTCTTCTTACTCTGCCTTAATTAATTTTCTTGCTCTCTTCCTGCCCGCAAAGTAAACTGTTACACTGTGGAAAATTTCCAGCAGGAGCCGTGGGTGATCTAAGTGCTTCTGCAAGTTCTGGAAGTAGTTTTGAATACCATGTCATTACCTAGTACATGATGGCTCCTCCAGATGGGCCCTCCTCAGGGTGACAGAACAGAAGGGCTGGGTGTGAGGTTCTGTCTCTGGGAACTGGACATGGCACATGCCAGCCTTGGAAAGGGAGGCAGAAATGGTGTTGCTGCATGCAGCATGGTTGTACTCAACTCGGGAATCAGCAAGTGGCTCTGGAATGCTTTTTGTTCCTTTTCTCCCAGCGGGCGTGGGGTGATCAAGTACACAGTGTATGTGGGGAGGCTCGGGAAGTGCGTTCCACGTCAGCAGGAGGCTTCTGGGAATCATCCCAGTACTCACAGTGTGGCACTTGGGCACGTGTTCTTGGGGTAAAGGAATTGATCAGTGGGGCTTTAAATGGGCTCCTTTGTTCAGGTTTGAGGAGCAGGGTGAGATGGGATGGCTGAGGCAGATTTGGTTTTCTCCACGTGTCTGGAGAATTTCCCAGACTCTGGAGGAACAGCACCAGAGTTTGCTGAGGAGCCCGGTGCAGGTGCTTTGGACTCCCACAGCACTCCAGCCCTTTGATTCTCTCTGAAATCTCTCACAGTCAGAGAGCTGAAAAAAGCATGAATTTTTCAGAGGAAGAATCTCCATTCAGAGATGTGAGTTCAAGCCATGTCCTGGGTTCATGCCTAAAGCCTGGCCTGCTTAACCTGCCTTCAGAGGCTGGGGGCAAGGGCAGTGCCTGGGGCTGGCGCTGCTCCCCACCACTGAGCTGGGCTGGGTCACAGTCCAGAGAGCTGTTGGCTGGAAACTGGAGTATGCCACGGCTGGGAATCTGTGGGAACCTGACTCCTGATGTCTGCGCAGCTGTAAGTGCCCGAAAAGCATCGCTGTAAATGACAGACTTGTGTCTGTAACCTCCTCCTCCTCCCCCTCCCCGGGATCTCGGTGTAACACTTCCCGCGTTCCAGGAACCGCCTGTGTTCTGCTCCTTGCTGGAAGCAGCGCCGCGAGTCCTTTACAGCTCTCCTGGTGCCCGGGCCGGCTGAGCGTTGTGTTCTGGGAGGCTCCTGGGAACAGTGACCCTGGCCAAGGCTCCAGGATGGGATCCTCTGCTCCACGCCAGTCCCTGTGGCTGGAGAGGAGTCCTGGTACAGATAAAAGCGTGTCTAAATATAACTCGTCATCAGGCACCGGATGCTCTTTAAATACACTGGGAAAACCCCACACAGCTGAGGTTTGTACTGGCCCTGCTGATGCCAGGGGGAATGCCCCGTGCCTGATTCCTTGTTCTTCCCTTGTTCCTTGCTTTAGGCTACCAGATTTCCCATTTTCTCACTTCTTTTTGTGGATAGGTAGTGTCGAGGTTCTGTTGCTGGGGCTTGGGGCAGGAGGTTGCTTTCTGGTGACTTGAAGCAACATCTCCAGCTTCCCCTGTCCTTCCTTTGGATCTCCTGCCTTTCTCTCTGTGGCCGCTCTCACTTTGCCATAAACTAACCTCCTCCCAGCCAGGAACCTCAGGCCTCTTGCAGACTCACTTTTATGGGACCATTATCCATCTTCTGTAGAAGGAGTGGCTTTCCTGGCTATGGCAGGGCTCAGGTGGCTGCTCCCAGACGGAGCCCACTGGAACATCTGGAGCCAGTGGCTGAGTCCTGGGCTGAGGGATGTGCCCTCTGTGCAGACCAGGGAGTGCTTGAGCCTGGTCTTTGCAGGATCAGGTGAGTGATTTGAGATCCTCACAGTACTGCTGGCATAATTTATTCTTGCAGATGTGCCCAGAGCAGTTTTAGGGTTTTTTTCTGCCCAGCAGCATCACAGAGAAGGACATGCCCGGGTCCTGTGCTTTAGTGGTTCTTGTAGGACTGTGCAGCAAATGGGACCTGCAAGGGGCCTCAATGCAAGGGCACAAGCCCAAAACATGGGAAACTGCAGTGGTGCTTGGGAATGTACAAAAAAAAGGGCTCTAGGACTACTTAAAAGGGAAAATGAGTAATCTGTAATTCAGTTTTGAGGGAATTCTTGCAGCAAGAGAGCACGTGCTGGCTGGGAGGGAAGAAGCACTTGCTCAGACAAGTGATAATCCATTGCAGCCCATTCCAGGCACTTGACAGATATCAGCCTTCCTCATCCCTGGGATGAGCGAGGTGCTGCGCTGCCGGATGAGGGATGTGGAGTTTCTGGACTATGCAGAGTGATAATTTAAACACCAGATCCTTGTTCAGCCTGGGTACTGCTGGTGGCTGCCTGGCCTGGGGGTGCTGCACGGGAGCTGGTGCTGCACTGTGAGAGGTGTGCTGGGCTCCACAAGCACTCGGGGCTGACGCCGGCCGGCTCGCTTCCTTGGGTTTCTCCTCTGGAGTTTGGCAGCCGTCTGCTTCAGGGAGCACAGTGGCCTCATAAGAGTTTATTTGATCTGACACATGACAAATTGTTTCTGCTGGCGGCTACTTGAGGCGCAGTCTGTTCGCTGGCAGCCGTGGCTCTGCGGGCACTGGGAAGTGGAGGAAGGCCGGCCTGCCTCCTCCTCTTAGGGAACATCAGCGCAGGGAGCGTTGCTGTAAGCCCCCTGCCATCCCAGCCTCCCTTTTGCTGGTTGATAATTGTGCTGTTGGCATGGATTATTAATGGTGTTTGTGTGCTAGGTGTGTCTGCAGGTGCTGGTTGTGGCTCCTGTGGCGTGTTGGCTGCGGGGCAGAGGAGAGCCTGTGTTCTGGAACCAGACCCAGTTGCCATTAAAAACGCTTTGTTAAGTTGCTTTTTTTAGGACACCCTTTTAGCTCTGCAATGAGGAGCAGAATATTACATTCCTCAGCAGAATAAAAAGTACATGTCCCCTGTGAGATAGTGTAAATACATTTTATCTGTTCTATTACCTGCAGTTTTCTGAATATGTCCCCTAAGCATTTTAATCTTGTTTTCCAGAGTTGTCTCAGAGTGAGGAATCGCTCCTATTTGCAACTTTGGGAATGATTACTTGTTCATTAATTTCTTCCCTTTCCTGCTGTCCATCTATTATTGCTTCCAAGAGAAAAAACCTCTCCGTAAATCTCGCCCACAACAGGGCTGAGTGCCTGATTAGACAGAGAGTTATGTGTGCTGGGAACGTGCTCCTGAGAGCTCATCCCGGAGCTGTGGATGGAGCCCTGGGCGTGCTCTGACTCCTCTGTCCCCGTTCAACGCCCTTGGGCACGCAGAGCCCGCCGGGTGCCCGGGCTGGCTCCCTGCTCCTGGCCCTGGGATGAACAAGCCCGGCAGGCAGCACGTGCCAGGCCAGCTGGGCACACCTGGAGCACAGCTGGAGCACAGCTGGAGCACACCTGGAGCACACCTGGAGCACGGTGCCGAGGCGGGAGGCTGGAGGTCAGGGCAGCTCCAGCACCCGAGGGAGCAGGGCTTTGCTCCTGACGTGCTCTGCCTGCAGTGCCGGGCTGCGGTTACGAAACAGGAGCGAGACGGGACAATGCCGAGCAGCTCCTGCTGCCACGCTTTTGTCCAGCAGCTAAAAGCCAGTTCAGAGGGTTTTGCGGAAGCGTTGTTTGCTTTGGTCTTTTTTTGCTCTTTCTTTAAGTACAGACTTAAAAGAGCTGGAGACTGGAGGCCACTGTAATTATTATTTCTTCCTGAATAGCACAATAAATGTGCCATTTGTTCCATAAATGACAGGGTCCTTGCCTCGGAAAACATATGCGGCCTGTTCCCACTGCTGTTCCCTTTGACATGTGAGTAACTGCCCCTGCCTGCCTCTGGGTGCATGGAGATTTCTCACTCCCTCGCTGGGGTCGCTGCCAAAACTTGTCTTGACATGTGACACGTGTGTGGTCACTGGAAGTCACTGTGGAGGCTGTCACTGGAACAGCCTGGATTCACAGAGCAGCTTCATTTAGATGGCAGCTGATGGAGGAACTCTGCAGAATAGCTGGGGATGAAATCTGTGTGCAGGAGGGGACAGCTGAGGTCTGTGGTCATCGTGGGGGAAGCTCAGACATGTACAGACAGGGTCTGGCAGACCTGTGGTGGATGTGCCATGTCCCCACCTCCTGCAGCACCACCAGGATGCAGAGGCAGCTGCTCAGGGTGTTCTGGTGTCTCCCAGCAGAGAGGAAGGTGCTGCAGGTGCATCTTTGATCAGAGCTGAGGGTGAGCATGGTAACAGCCTGCTGCTCACTCTGACAGCAGACTTGGAGCTCTTGGCTTTGCCAATCACCTTACAGCAAACACCAAGACATGGAGAGTGAAAATCTCTGTGTCCTTTGGCTGCTGCTTGGGTGTTTGCAGAGCCAGCAGATGCAGTGAGAGCCAGGACTGCCAAAGGAAGAACCCTTTGTGGGCCAGTGCTGCTCAGCTATTGAGGTATGCCAGTCCATGAAGTGGCTCTTTATAGGGTATCTCACCAAAAGGATTTTCCTTCTGAGTGTCTGGATCTCCTGCTGTTGGTCTGAGCTCCAGATGAGAAGCAGTGCACTGACTGGAAGGTACTGTGGTTACAAAGAGTAATTGTCCCTTGGAAGAGGAAATTGTGGAGGAAACCCACTCAGTTCTGGCGGCATCTCTGTTCTCCTCCTTCCCCAGTGCAGGTTTTAGACTGGTGTGGCTGAGGGGCAGTGGGATGGAGTTAAGGTACTGCTTCTGAGTGAACCCCACAGCTCTGAGGAGCAGGGAGTGTGGTTGTGGAGCTCAGGAGGGACCTGTGGACCCTTAGTTCTCTCTCCATGAGCCGTCAGTTCAAATATCCGTGGGGCAGCAGAGCCCTCCCTGCGGAGAGGAGCCCACGTGGTGCCTGCTGCCGTTCCAGCATCATGCACGGGGTCCCGTGGCAGTGCAGGCTTTCCCAGGAATGCTGTTTCATAACCTCTGCTGGGATTCGTGAGACGTTCAGAGACAGGTTCTCCACTTAGTCAACGTTTTATAAGGATTTAGGGCTGAGGAGCTCTTTGAAGCAGCGACGCAGCTTGTTCTGCCATGACAAGGTGGAGATGAACGCTGGCGTGACTTCCATTCCCCAAGGAAAATGCTGTTTTGCATGGATCACAAGCTGTGGCTCTGCTGCTGTTTGAAGAGACCAGAGGACTCTCAGAGCCAGGCGCTCCGTGCCACATCAAAGCCTTCCTGGCTGAAGCTGAGGTGCTGGGGAGCTCCAGCTCCACGTCCTTCGTGTTTGGGCAGCAGAAGGAAGGAAGGTCCCTGAACCAGGAGTCACTTGGGGCATCAAAGCTCTGCTCAGCAGAGGCTGACGAGGCAAAAAGCCAGGATGGCAGCAGGAAGGACACAAAGCCTGTGGAAGATCTGGGCCACCTGGTAACAGACCTCCAGAGGGGCCTGTGAGACCTTCTGCTCTGCTGGAGGAGTGGGGCCAGCATCTGCCCCCGAGGAGGCAGACCTGCAGTGTCCTGGGCTTGACTGGAGCCATTCTGTTGTGCCTGAGGGATTGTTTAATTAAAAAGAATGCTGCACCATCACATTTCAACTGTTTTCTCCATACATTGCTGCAAGTAACATCTAAAATAGCTCTAAAAGGCAACAAACCATTCCCCAAAGCAGGGGCGGCAGGTGAAGAACAGGAGAGGGAAGGAATTATGTTCTCTTTCAGCTTTCTGTGTCTGTGCATTTGCTTCTTCATTTGCAGCCCTTGGGGCTCTTTTTAATTTAAATTTCCTTAGCAAAAGCCCTGCTGAAGGAATGCTGCCTGCAGTGGCTGCCTGTTCTGCTTTGGCTTTGGCCTGGGGAAGCTTTGGTGATTGGGGAGCAAGACTTGCTTTTCAGTCTTTGCGGGAAATGCCTGGACAGAGGAATGGCAGCCACTACGAGAGTCACTTCTGATGGTGGGACTGGCAGTCCCTCAGCTCTGCCTTCGTGCTCATTCCTGTCCCAGGGCTTATTTAATTGCTCAACAAAGGCATCCTCTGAGACCTGTGGAAGTGCTAGTGCAGGGAGAAAACAAAGCAGACTTGCATAAAGCCTTTCATCCAAGCACAGGGAGATACTGCTGCTGACCTCGGTGGAAGGAGCCTTGGTTGGAACTGTGGTGTCCGTGTGAGGAATGGAGCAGCTGAGCCCCAGAGCAGGGACTGACTTGTCTGGATTGATGCAGGGGTTGGGGACAAAGCCAGGAGTGGTCCCGAGGGAACCTGCTTGGCAGTAGGTTATGTTCATCCCCACAGAGCTCCCTTTTCCCCTTCAGGGGTGGGTTTGAGATTGGCTTGCTGGGGCTTTATTCCAGGTTCTTGTGCCAATCTGGCACCTCCTGAGTGGGTTTGACCCACGAGGTGGATCCCGGTGGCCTCCGCCTTTTCAACTGGGAGCTTGCCATGAAACTGGAAGCATGTGGGAGCCCAGCCAGGGCTGGGCATCCAACCAGGCACCCCATGCAATTAATCCACAGGCTGCTATGCCCTGTTATTCCTGGCCACATATCCTGAGCACGCAGTGGGTGAGCCCCACGGTTGCTGCCCGTGTGCCATCCTGCTCCTTGCTGCTCCCTGTCCCCCGGGTTGTCACGGGCAGTCAGAGTTGTCACCACTGCCTGGCGCTCTGTGGAGAGGTGAGAAAATGCATTTTTCATAAAACTCACAGCTCACTGTTCTGGCAGATCGATCGGGCAGCTGGAGGAGTCCTTGGCGTGCCCACTGTCGGGGCACCCCTGTGCCGGGTGCTCTGCAGGGAGCGGCAGCGGCGTCCTTGGCTTGGCAATCCCCATGGGAAGCCTCCAGGCTGAGCTGGGGCTGGCAGGGAGGGTCCTGGCTGGGACAGGCTGAGATAGGGCCATGGGGCTGGGTGGCTGGACTGGGCAGGCGGTGTGGTGCCGGTGCTGCTGTGGATCCATCACCGCTGGGTTTCTGTAACACTGAGCAGGAATTTTGCATGGTTTCTTAACCTCTTAATTGAGCCTCTTCATAGGGAAGCCAGCATCTGACAGGGGAAGGAGGTTGTTATTCCCTGTGAGAGCCACGGGTGAACAGCAGGAACTTGGAAAACACAGAAAGCTGTTTCCAGAGAGGCTGGGAATAAGCCAGTTAAATCTCTGGCAATTCGTGGGCCCAGCTGCAGTGGGACATCAGGCTTCTCTGGGACCTGGTTAGTGCAGCATGTGCTTTCTTTGCTATTAGATTCTCCAAGCTTGGGAAAGCAGAGGGGGTAGAAAACCACACAGAATGCTGGCAGACTCCTGGGATAGTGCGAGCCAAGGTGTCACCTTGCAAATAAAAACTGATGAAAAAGGTAGATCTGAGTGGGGGGAGAAAACATCACTTATTCTATGTGCTGTGCATGGGAAATTGCAGCAAGGAATGGGAGAAGGGAACAGGTGTGGGCAGGAGGAGAGGTGTTTTTGGCTGGGATTTGGGGTGGTGGGGAGGTGAGGAGGAAGGGGAAAGCTGTTTCAGGTGGTTGAGGTTAGGCGGTGTGACAGATTTCAGAAAGATGTTTGTCCTGAAGGTCCCTGTGCATCTCTCATCTCCAGGCAAGTCTTGAAGTCTTTAAATTGGTGCAAATCAGCACCAGCGCTCTGGTGGGGACTCGAAGGTCCCTGCCAGCCCCAGAGCTCTGCGGAGCGAGAGTGTCGTGTGGAGTGCAGGCAGTCGCAGAGCCCTGCGAGAGCAGCTGCCAGAAATTCAGATAGATGCACTGCTTATAAATAATAAACGATAAATTCAGCCTCTGATCTCCGAGGCACGCTCTGCTTCTGTACACTCCATCCTGGCAGAGAAGATCCCCCATCCTGGACTCAGCGCTCTCCCTCTGGCGTGGAGGGTCTGAGGGGTGCTGGGGATGCACGGGCTGCAGCTCCTGGAATTGGGGTCGTGCTGAGCCACGGTGGAGCGTGGCCCCTTCTGCCATCAGCACTAACGAGCGTGGCCCCTCGTGCCACGGTTGCTAACGAGGGTGGGGAGGGCGAGGGCAGCCTTGCTCAGGCTTCAAACCACCGAAGTACAAAGCTGTGCTCCTGCCCTCTGGAGAGCAGCGTTTTGTGTGAGTGCTGCTTGCTGAACAAATTAATTAAGTCAATTTAGATGATAGACTAAAGGATGCTTAGTGTTAAACTGTGCGACTTGTACGAACAGCAGGGTCAGGGCTGCTGTGGCCGGGTGGAAGGGGCGATTCTGGCTCTATCCAACACACAACACAGCACAGCAACCCCCTCCTCTGCTCTTGGGGGAGCTGTGGCAGTGCTGGTGAAGCTGCCGGTGCCGAGAGCTGCCCCTGCTGTGCCCGGGCACCGCAGTGCTGTCTCCTGCTGCTGGACACATCCCTGTCCTGCTTCCGCTTGCGCCGGCACCTGGCAGTGCTGCTGGAGCTGCGTTGGGTGGTGTCGTGGGCACGCTGCTGCTCGAGGGGCTGATGTGAGCTGATGGCTGCACAGGTAGCCTGGAGGGGTTATTAATATTTATTGTTATTATTTGTTAGCAGCAGTTACAGAGGTTGCACGACTGCTCGGCAGATGCCGGGCTCTGTAAACACGTGTTTGTGCCGTGGTTATCCTGCTCCTGCCATCCTGTGCCCATGTCCCAGTTCCCTCCTGTGTGCTGGGCCCAGTTTGGAGCGGGGCTTCTGCTGCAGGTGGGAGCAGGACCTGCTGCCTGTGCTCAGGCTGGGCCCAGCCAGCCCAGTTTATTCCTGTAAACCTCAAAGTGTGGCTTCCTTGCTGCGTGGGTCCTCTGTAGGCAGCAAGAAGGTGTTCCCACAACTTTTCCCTTTGTGTACAAGTGTTTTTAACATGCCAGAGCAGAGTCCTGGTAGGAGTAAATGATGAGGAGCAAGCAAGAAGAATAAATAGGTTTTGTTTAAGCAATTTCATAAGCAACATGAATGGAATGGTCTGCATGGCAGCTACACCCTCTCCTCTGGGATCCTGGAGGTGTGAGGGTGCTTGCAAACAAGGGCTGCTGCTCGCCAGGCTGTCTTTTACCTGCTGGGGGCTTTGTGCCCAGATGGGACCCTCTGGCAGGGCTTGGGGCTCTCACTGTAGTGGGCTCCCCTGTGGGGCTGCGGGCACAGGGGTGCTTTCCTGAGGACAGGATGCCTGGAGGAGCAGAGCTGCTGAGATCATCCCAGGCATGCCAGTGTAGCTGTGCAGTCATCGAGCAGGAGGGACAGCTGGCCTCAGGGTGCTCCCGAGGTGCCTGTAGCATACCAGCTCCTCACAGACCTGGGGACCCTCTTGCTCAGAGGAGGAAAATTTCAGGTCAGGTCAGCTGAATTTCCTTCCCTTTCTCCACGGCACTGCACATCACTTAGCCTGTCACGCTGGGCTCGGCCCCGGACGCCACCCATTAAAAGGACATTGTGTGTGAAGGGGATCTCAGCTCGCTGTGATTGCTCTCTGTGTCCTGAGAGCCCTCTCCAGTCCCTCAGCCCCTGGCCACGGCTGGCTGGAGAACATTCCCGGAGCTGCTGTTGCCCAGGAAACTTTCCCTTCAGCCGCAGAGGCTGTGAGTGCCGGCAGCTCTTTGTGCCACGGTTCAGCTGGAGAGTGTTTGGGTTCCTCGAGGTTTTCCATCCTTGGCTGGCTCTGCCCTGCACTCAGCGAGGGAGCTCTGCCAGGGGTTTGTGCTGGGAGACACACGATGTGCTGGTGGTGCTCCCATCACCGCCGGCCATCGCGGCGAGGGGTGGCTGGATGCAAACCTGGCCTGAGCTAGTTAATCTGCAGGCAGTTTTGCAAGACTGTAATACCCATCCTGCTCCCTCAGTTCATCCCTAGATGGGAACAAGGATTAGCTTATTGTTGTTGTTTATTCTTAGAGATAATTGGTATTTTTGTATCAGCACTGGTGTGGCAGCAGGACCAGGGCAGTGCCCGTCCCCTGTGCTGGCACTGCTGGGGCACCTCCAATCTTGTGTCCAGTTCTGAGCTCTCATGGCAAGAAAAACATTGAGGGGCTGGAGCGTGTCCAGGGAAGGGAACGGAGCTGGGGAAGGGGCTGGAGAGTCAGTGCTGTGAGGAGCAGCTGGGGGGACTCAGCCTGGAGAAAAGGAGGCTCAGGGGGACCTTCTCCAGGAGGGGCAGCCAGGTTGGAGTCGGGCTCTTGCTCCCAGGGGACAAGGGACAAGACAAGAGGAAATGGCCTCAAGCTGTGCCAGGGGAGGGTTAGCTTGGACATCAGGAGGAATTTTTCCATGGAAAAGGGGGTCAGCCATTGGAACTGCCCAGGGAGGTGTTGGAGTCCCCATCCCTGGAGGTGTCCAAGGAAGGGCTGGAGGTGGCACTCAGTGCTCTGGGCTGGGCACGAGGGGGGGATCAGGCACAGGTTGGACTGAATGGTCTTGGAGGTCTCTTCCAACCTAAATGATTCAGTCATTCTGCGTCCAGTTGGCTGCAAAGCCAGAGGCTGATGACGGGGCTGAGGAGCTCCGGGACGTCTGTGTGCTCTCCTGGAGCAGCAGATCAGAATTCAGATGAGGCTTCAGGCGGATTTGTTGGAGTGGCACGGGACAGGCAGCGTGGCTCTGCTCTGGGACGTGAGAGTGCGGAGCGCAGCCAGCAGCAGGAGGCATTAATGGAATATTCTCCTCTGCTGGCTGCCTTTGAGCTGTCACCTGAGACAACAGGAGCTGCGTTCCCGGGGCTGTGCAGGCTCCCTGACGCACAGCTCGTGCAGTCACTGGAAATGTCCCTGCTAATGGGCAGCAGAACTCCGGGCTCTTGTTTCTGCCGCCGCTGCTGCAGACGGGGATTTCTGGAGCTGTGGAGCAGAACCTCCCAGCCAGCAACATCTCCTCCTCTGACAGGAGGATTACTGCCAGGAATGGAGGCTTCTCAGAGTCTGACCCTTTGCTCTTTCTCTAGTACCTGGTCTGCTTTGACAAAAGAGGATTATTAAGGAAAAAATCAGCCCCTCCACTCTGCACAAGGGGAATTTGTGGCCTTCCCGATGCAGTTTTGGTGCTGCCCAGCTGCTGTACATGAGCGCTGCTGGATCCCCAAAGATGCCCTCAAATCCAAGCAAGCATTCCCTGTGCAGGTGGGGTCACCATGACCACCCTTCCTGCTTTGCGGGCTGCAGGGGTTGTTTCTGAAAATGCACTGTGTGCACAGAACATTCCGTGTGGAAATCCTCTCGTGCCCTCTGCGTGCGTCTGTCTGTAACGAGGTGTCAGCCTGTGCAGGCTTCTCTCCAGCAGCTTCAGAGCCCCGTGTTGCACATGCTGGCTCCTCCTGCCTACCTGGGATCGAAGCACACTGCTAATTGTTGTGCAGATGTCATCTGCCAGGCAGGCAGGAGGCTGGAGGCTTGAAAGAGGCTGTGCTGTCATTTGCTACCAGCCTCCTCGGTACACGTGAGCTCTATTTTTATTGGGAGTGTGCGTTTGCTTTCAGCCACTGCTTTGTTGAATTTCTTTTTCTTTCTTTTTTTTTTTTCTTTTTATTTCCAGGCTTGCAGATAAAGTTTGAGGGATACATCTATTTTTCATTATTCCAGTCTTGCTGCTTGTTTTATAACTGAAAAAAACCCAACCAAACCTAAAAACCTGTTTCCTGTGTAAAAAGCAGCAGTTTGTTCTGAGATGAGAGGGAACTGCGTGTTGTGGTCACCCTGAGACTGAGGTCGTGACTGTGGCACTGTCCAGAAGGGCAGATCCAGATCTTCCAGGAGCAGATGGAGTTTGAGGCTGTGCACTGTGCTCTGGGTGTTGCAGCTCAGGAGCCTGGGTGTTGGTTATAGCCTGGTTTTGCTTGGCCATGTCCCAGGAGAGAGATGGAGGCTCTGGCCACAGGTTGTCTCTGCCTGTCTTAGGAAAACAGGGAGCTTTTCTTCTACTCCAGCTGCAGGTTAATAAGGGCTTGTGTGTCCTTGAGGTGGTTCTTTGACCCTTTAGAAAAGAGGAGACACTGAAGGAGGAAATGGGAGGCGATGCTTTCCTGCCTTTTGTGAGTTAAGCAGGGGAACTCATTGCTCAGGGGTGCTGTGCGTGTCAGAAATCCAGATCTGCTCCAAAACCAGTTAATGGGGAAAATCCAGTTGATGTGGTGGAGGTGGCTCACAGGTAGAGGCTGCTGTTGAGGAAGACTCTGGCTCAGGAGTTTTTGGAAGATGCAGAAGTACATCAGACGTGTTGTTACCTCTGCTCCCTGCTGTGTCCCTCTCCTGTCCACCGCTGACCAGTGTGATGTTGCCTTTTTCTGGCAAAAACCAAGCAGGAGGAGGAAGAAGTAACATAATGGAGTGGAGAGACAAGGTACCAGGGAAGGGGTGGAAGGAGAGGAGCCTTCCCTCTGTGTCCCTGAAGGCTTCTGGGGGCAGAGCTCTTTGGTGGCAGGAGCTGGTGTTGGGTGCTCCTGAGAGCAGGCTTTCTGCTTTGTGGGACAGAAAGTGGTTGCTTCAAGGAGGGAAAACTCTGCAATGTGCTGTGGCATCCTGATGGACAGCAGAGAGAAAGCAAGATATTTCGGACTGCATGTATGGGAGGAAATTCTTTAAAACCTGGATAGGAGTAGGAGCAGACTTGATGGAGGGATGAGTAATGAAGGAGTGTTTGAACGGAACTAATCAGTCCCATCTTCTTTCAAAAGACCTCATTTAGTTTAATTTAGCAGTGTGTAAATTTAGAGCCAATCAAAGGAAATACTTGTGCAGCCCGTGTGCTGGCAGGCTGCTCCACTCCGTACCCCAGCAGCGAGCTGAAGGCTGTAGGTGGATCCAGAGCCTCGTGTGGCGAGGCAGTGGGGGCACACGTGTGCGTGGTTACACACGTAGGGTGGGCACACGAACGCCGTGCCTGGGCCCTGGCACCCACAACAGCAGAACACTTTGTTTTTCCCCCTCTCTTGTTCAGCAGGAGCTCTGTGGTCGAGCAGGGTGGCTCTGTGCCGTGGCACTGCTCCCTGGTCCCCTTGAGCGTGGTCAGAGCCAGCTCCTGTCCCCACGGCTCGGGTGAGCCGCTGCTCTGAGCAGCAGGGAAAGCCTTGTGCTGTAGGAACCACCAAGTAAACCTTGCTGACCTCTGCAAAATGTTGTTTTCCTCAAGAAAAACCTACATATGGATTAGATAAACCCCTGATCCTTGGACAGCTGGTCGTTTTGTTTAATTTGAATTAACGCAGCTACTTCTGTGCTTAAAACGAGGCACAGGCATAAAAAGCCTTCACGGGATTGCACTGCTTTTTATTTTTCCCTGTAGTTGTCATCCATGGTACTAACACAGTGATTTTAAACAAGTCTTGCAGGTCTCCTCATATTTTCCAGGAGAGATTTTATCCCCTGCAGGGTCAGTATAAGGTGCTTTGCATTACCTGTCACAAACCCCATTAGCAGTGAGACCGGCTGCCCCCCACGAGCCCCATGTGCTCACACCTCGAGGTGTTGTGCTTCCTGTGGTGTCACACCCCTGATCCCATGCTGTGTTGCAAAGTGTTGTGTAAAGAGTCCTGAAACCTGTGAAAATGGAAAAAAAACACTGTTGGGTTTGTTTTCCTTTGCATTCCAGGCTGGTGGCAATGTCTCGCTGGGCCGGTCTCCTCTCCCCCACTGCCAGAGGCAGCCTGCTGGTGTTGCTGGTGTCTGTGCTCTTCTCCTGGTCCAGCCTGAGCGACAGAGTTCCCGTAAGTTTTGGCTGCTCCAGCTGAGAGCCCTGCTCACAAAGGGCTGTCCAGCCACCGGGGTCTCTGCTGGGGTGACAGCCTTTCCTCGTCCCCCTCCAGAGCCGGGGAGGATGTTGGTGAGACCTCTTCTCAACAGCAGCACTTCAACAACAGCATTTCAGAAGGGCTTCTTAAGCCTGTCTGCCTCACCCCAGGAAATCCAGAATAAGCTCAATCCAGAGGGTTTCCAACGGGAACAGTGCCACTGGGGCAGCTCTCTTGTTTGCTTAGATGTTTTATTTGGAGTTGTCGCACGTGCTGCCCTGGCAAGAGGCAAAGCTGATTATGTGGTCTAGTGGCAAGCAGAGGGGAAAGGGTGGCCTCGGTAGGTTCCTGGCTGTGCATCTGTTGAGTCACCACAGGTGAGTCAGGCTTAGGAGAGCATCCTCTCAGGTCCTTGGGTCCCACCTGCATGGGGTTTGCTGCTTGCAGTGGTTTTTGGCAGCTGCAGTTAAGGCGAGTGCCCCTTAGCACAGGTACAGGCGTGCAGAACTCCCCGGGATGGATCCTGCTGCTCAGCCCTCGGTGCCAGGCCCACAGAAAACCAGAAAACTTCCTTAGGAAGCTTCAGCAGTAGAGAATGGTGGCTTTTTGTCGAATAAAGGGATCCCAGCCACACCGGCACAGGGGACCACCAGACTCCATGTGCCTGGACCCTCCTGCCTTTGCACTGCAGCTTGCTGGGCTGCTGGTCTGGGAGGCAGCTGTCTGGGGGCTGCACCGTCACCCAGAGCCAATCCAAGGGACAGATCACGGTATAAGCACTGTAAGGTCAGTGCCTTGGGCCCACCTGGAGCCATGGAATGACTTTTGTACCAGCACTGGGGTGACCAGCAGGACCAGGGCAGTGCCTGTCCCCTGTGCTGGCCCTGCTGAGGGACCTCGAGGGCTGTGTCCAGCTCTGGGCCCTCATGGCCAGAGAGCCCTGGAGGGGCTGGAGCGTGTCCAGGGCAGGGAACGGAGCTGGGAAGGGGCTGGAGCCCCAGGAGCGGCTGAGGGAGCTGGGAAAGGGGCTCAGCCTGGAGAAAAGGAGGCTCAGGGGGGACCTTGTGGCTCTGCACAACTCCCTGACAGGAGGGGGCAGCCGGGGGGGTCGGGCTCTGCTCCCAGGGAACAGGGACAGGAGGAGAGGGAACGGCCTCAGGCTGGGCCAGGGGAGGCTCAGGGTGGACATCAGCAGGAATTTCCCCATGGAAAGGGTGCTCAGGCCTTGGCAGGGGCTGCCCAGGGAGGTTTGGAGTGCCCATCCCTGGAGGTGTCCCAGGAAGGGCTGGAGGTGGCACTCAGAGCTCTGGGCTGGGGACAAGGTGGGGATGGGGCACAGCCTGGGCTCCATGGGCTGGCTTTTCCAACCTCTGATTCTGTGAAGCATGAGATGATACATCTTTATTTCAGGGAGGGAGGGGAGGAAGGAGGCTGAAAGTAGAGCCCAGTCATCCCAGCTGGAGGCAGCGCTGGGACTGCCACCCAGTCACAGGTGTGGGAATGGGCAGCAGCCTGAGGTTCAGGCAGGATTAATGGGGTTAGTCTCCCATCCACCTTTTCCTGCACTCCCCTCCAAAGGCTGCACAGCAGTCACATCCCTCCTGTAGGACGAGCAGGCTGCAGAGTGTCCCAGACCCTCCCTGCTCAGGCTTTTCACCTTCCTGCCCTTGATTTCAGACTGATGGAACAAGGACGCCTTTTGCCTTTAAGGAAATGCCCATTGTTCTTTAGGAAACCTCTTTCTCCCGCTTGAATTATGAAAACAAACCAAAAAGAATTCGACTGATTTCGGTGTAAATGAAGAATCGCTTGTGTGGTGCTGCCCATTTTTGCTAGAAATGCTAATGAAAATGGGGTGTTGCAAAGCAACTGTGGCCAGGCAGTGACGGCAACCCTTAAATGAACCAAGTCACATCCTTTTATCCTTCCTGAGCATTTAAACCCCAGCACTTTTCCTGAGCAGAGCCGGTAAACATCAGCTGTCTCCATTATGTGTTTGAACAGACCCAGCACTGGGCGGCCTGGTGGTAAATTTACAATAGCCTGTATCACTAACTCCCTCCTGGATAATCACAGAGCCGTGGAAATAAGCTAAGTAATAACTGCTCCACTCACTCCTTTTTAGTCCTGTTGAGTCTTGGCTTGGAAAATGTTAACATTGATTTTCATCTGCAGAACCTGGCTTTTTATGGCTGTGATTGTTCCTGAGCCTTAACTATTTGTTATAATTTGAACAATTCCAAGCCCCTGATGCACTCAGCAAAAGCAGGAGTTAAGATCTGGTTTCTCCTGCATTTCTGAAATTGCGGTCCCTTTCGACAGCTACAATAAAGACATTCTATAGGTTTGCCAGCCATCTTTGTGTGTTACCACAGTCCTGGAATTGTGGAATTGTTGAGGGTGGGAGAGACCTTTATGATCACTGAGCATAACTGTGAACCCAGCACTGCCAAGGCCACCACCAGCCCATGTCCCCGAGTGCCACATCCACGCTGTCATTGCTACCGGACGTGTTTTGATCAGGTTGACATTTCTGTTGCTCAGAAAGACTCTTTTAGGCTGGAAATGGATATTTATGTGCAGAGCATCCAAATTCTGAGAGAAAATGTGCATGCGTTTTTTTCCCAAAGAGTGGAAGAACTGAAGGCAGAACGCGTCCCAAAATTTACAGTTAACCTCTGAATTTACTTATGTTTTTCCCTGTGAAAACATCCTAAGGATTAATATCCAAACACTTCACGAAGTGAGCTGTAACTCTATTCTGATTGCCAACAATTAGGACTAATCATTCTCTGTAGGGTGGTTATCTCAAATTCTTCGGTGGTGACTGAATTGGTGATCTCAGAAGCTGAAAATATTCCCTTCAGCAGGCACTGAGCTGTCAGGATGATGAGCCTGGACCGGTTCATCTGTTCCAGTTCGAACCAGAGCAGCACAGGCCCAGGAGTCAGTGCCTGGTGTGAGAGTACAGGTCGTTACTATGCACTCTCCAGAGTTCTGTGTGACTCCCACCATCTCCCTGGGGAGGCTTTCCATTGAACAGCAGCGTTTCCCTCACAGCAAGGATTTTTTTCCCTGCTGTTCTTCCCTGTTCTTCCCTTGGTGTAATGTTGAACCACTCGTGCTGGCTGCTCTCCCACACCTCTGCCATCCTCGTGCTGCGCTTGCCATGGAGGTGGTGATTAAATCCCTGCCTCATTGTTTTAAAAGACTTGGAGAACACTGGGAGCGGGTGGAGAAGAGGATCCTCACATTTGTATCATGTGGGCAACTCAGTGTGTTTTTTCCCGTGTCCTATTTTGGAAATAGCTGAACTATTTTAGCTGAAATCTTCTCCAAGCCTGAAATAAGTGCATTTAAGGAAAAAAAAAAAAAAAAAGCAACAAACCAACCAACAAGCCTTGAGGCGTTCCACTCGTGTGGAAAATTTCAGCTGAAAAAGTTAAAAGTTTGACATATTTTTAGGCAAGGGAAAATGGGGTCTTACAACGTTACACAACCCTAATAATAGCCAGGGCTCTGCCTCTGACTGAAATACAGGTGAGGCTCTGTGAAAGCTGGCTTGAAGCCTGCAACCTGCTCTGGAATAGGAAATAAGCTGCATTGCTTTGTTCAGCACAAATGTCATGCTAGTTATGCATGTTTAACCTTTAATATACTTTAAATCTAAATTTAACCATGTGGAAAGAATCTCGGATGTCAAAAAAAAAAAAAATCTGCTGGCGAGGGAAAAAATTTTGTATTCTCAGCCAGCACTAAATTACCCAGATGCAATTGCTAATGAGCTGAATCTCTTCTCTCCAAAAGGAGTTTGCCCTTACAAAAATAGAAGAGAGCGACATAAAAGATGACAGTGGGAACGAGCCGGTGACAGAGGATGACGCTGATCCTGAAGACCTGGAAGTGTTTTACCCCACAGATCAGTGGCAAACCCTGCGTCCAGGTAACTGCTGCTGGCTAATTATAGCATCCCCCTGGAACGCCCCTGTCAGCACTGACAGGAGCCTCGCAGACTCTCCGATAGCTGTTTGTTCCCATGACAATGGGCGCTTTTGCTGATGTTCAGGTAAAGAGAGAAGGGCTCCGTGACCCCGTGCGGGGACTGGAGGCCGAGGGCAAAGCATCCCACAAGGGGAGAGGTTGCTCAAGTGCTTTCAGGTCACTGGAGCAGGAGGAGTGGGCTGCCAGCCGCGTTGTGGGTGGGGGGCTGTCTCTGCCACTGGCTCCACCGCCCTTTCTCTCTTCATTTGTCAAGGGACAGGTTTTGTAACATTCGCTGGCACGTGGATTCCCAGGTCTGCTGTGCTCCGCTGTGGAGCTGCTCAGTGGCAAGCTGATTAGGAGCTGTCACTGGAGCACCGCACAGCTTTTTAACAATGGGTTTTCTGTTCCTTGGCTGTTTGAAAGCCAGCTTTTAATTCTATCTGTGCAAACCACAAAAAAATCTCTTCCCTTTCTTTGGGTTGGTGTCTTTCATTAGACGTGCCTGGGACTCTGTGGTGAGAGGAGCCCAGCGGAGCAGCTTGGCCTCCGTGTGCTGGGAAGGCTCTGGAGGGGCCAAACCCATTGAAACACACACAGATGCCTGTGTGCATACATATTTCAACAATTAGCCTGTCTCTGGGGTCCTGGACGAGCTGTTTAATCCACTTGTGCCTTGGTGTCCTCATGTATATGCAGGTGTAATACCTTCCCACCTCACAAGGGTGAACTAAGTAGTAATTAATTTTTATAAAGTGCTCTGAATTTAAGAGCTTTATCCTGTGCTCGGTGTTACCATTGCATGAACAAGTATGGGTTCCATTTGTCTTGCAATTTCTGCCAGATACAGCAGAATGACTTTTCCAAATGTAAATCTTTGTATAACATAAATGGCTACAAAAGCCCCTACGTTGCACAGAGCTGCAGTACATACTTACATTCCATTTCTGCACCATTATGCATGGAAGGCGTGTGGTGTCCCTGCTCATTATTCAGCCTGGCAGATCCCCACCAGCTTTGTTGGAGCAGAGCATGTACATACTTGCAGTCATTGGAAACCTCGTTGCAGGGTTTGTTCACAAGCACCTTCTCCACTGCTCGGGTGCCTTATTCCGCTTTGTTTCTGTAGTTATTCCATGTTGGGCACATGCAGGGAAGGGCTTGTGGAAGTGGGGAACTTGTCAGTGTTCACAGGGGAGAGAAATTGTGGTTACTCTTGTAAAGACCTAAGCGCTGTCCTGCCTCATGCTCTAACTGCTGCAGATCCCAGCGCTGGGGACACGGCACAAAGAGGAGCCTGCCTTGCTCTCCCGCTGCCAGCCTGGGTTTCTGTCTCTGGGGGTTCCTCTGAAGTGAAATCTCTGTGGACTGGCACTCACACTTTCAGCACGCGTGTTACCCAAGGCTGGGGACCCTGCTGCCAGCACGAGCCCACCCCTGGCCTCGAGGCTTTCCCAGCGTGAGCACAGCTCTGTGCTGGGCGGGGAGCTGACCCTGGCACGAGGGAAGCTGCTGATGTGGCTGCACAAGGATGCACCTTTTGGTCCTTCAGCAGAGCCATGCACCTTGGCAGTGTGTCTGATCCTCTGGTTCTGCATGTTCCCGTGTTTTCTGGTGTGGTTCCGCTCACTGGCAGCCAAGCAGAGCCTGGCTGGGCTGGCTGGGCTGTGCTCAGGAGTTTGCCTTCTGCTGCCCATCTCTCCAGGACGCCCCCACTCCCTCTCCCGTTGTATCCCTGCGGCAAACTGGGCCAGTCTCTCTGGGGGAAGCAAATGTTTTAATTTAAAATTTGGATTTCAGTTCTGAGCACGGGGAGGGAGCTTGGAGTTGCGTTTCCCCCATCTCCTGTTTCGACTTGTTCCTGTTCTGAGCTCACGCAGGATTTTTGTGCTTCTCTACAATGGTGCAGCAGCTCATCTTTTATAGATGTATTCCCAGTTTTCCTCTGCTGAGTTTCTAGTTCTCTGTTGCTAATTGCATCAATCCCCATTTCCGCCGAGACTGCAGCAGTGTCATCAACCCGTAACCTGTCAAATCCCCCCCAAATTCGATTGTTATTGTATCTGTAAGGCTTTGGGCGCTTGTTCCTCGCTGTCTACAGTGTGAGCTGGATTTTGATCAGGTGCGTTCTTGCACTTTGAGCACACTTCAAGCTGCTGGAGGTAGCTGGATGCAGACACAGAGAGACAGTTGCCCTAAGAGCTGTGCCACCTGTAATCTGGAAGCAGGATCAGTTGTCTCTTCGGCCAGGCAGCCGGAGCTGACGGCTCTGGGAAGGTTGGTGAAACTTCACAAAGTCCTTTAACACTTTGTGAGGCATTGCTTCTTTCTCACTTGGCACCAAATCATGCACCAGGTGCAGAGGGCTCAGGCTGAAGGGAGACGTGTCCCTCAGAAAGGCTTCCAGCACCTCTGCTACTGTACTGTTTTGGCATCATCTGGGGGGCTTTGCCTTCGGTCCGTGGTTGGAGTCCACAGGAACCTGCGGGTTTTTTGGGGTTTAGTGAGTGGGACTGCAGTGTCCTCTGAATGAAGGTTCACACCCCTGCTCAGACTCCTCGTGGTCAGGCAACTGCTCCACCGCAGACACAGAATTTGTTTGAAGTTGTGCTTCCTCTGCTGTCTTTTTCCTTTCAGAATACACTTTCTCCAGGTGATAGTACCTTTGGGAGCTGGAACCTCTCTGGAGAAGCCTGGGAGAGGTGCCTTGCTTTTGTTGCTGTGTGCATTAAGCTCTGCCAGGCTCGTGGAGGTGAGTCTGTCAGCACACAGAAGCACCTGCTGCCTCTCAAGGTGATCCTGCCTGGTGGTTGTGGCATCCGGAGGCTGATCCTCAGTCCTTGGGATGGCACAGATGAATGGAAGTGTTCAAAAAATGTGTAGATATGGTGCTTAGGGACATGGCAGTGCTGGGTTGGACTCGATTTGAGAGGTCTGTTCTAACCTTCCATGGTTCTGTGATGGTTTTCTCCATCAATTTGACAGTTTTCTTGGAGGTTCTGTGTATAAAAGCATCTCCTTCACCTTTCTGGTGTCCTCAAACCTACCACACAGCATCCCAGAGCACAGAAATGTTTGTTTCCTGGGAATTACCTACTTTTGCTATTTGGGCACCAAATTTCCCAACATTTTGTTTAGCGTTCCTGGTGATGATGGAAAGTTGGATTGCTCTGTCCATCTAGTCCTATCACTGAGCAGCAGGTTTTCCACCCAGCATTAGGGTGGGGAATTTTCCACCCAGCAGTGGCTCCTCGGGGAAGGCTTTGCTGTGAAGATTCAGAAAAAGGATAGAAGAGGCAAGGATTTAATTGGGAAAGGAAAAGGGGGTTAATTACCTCCCCAGCAGTGATGAGTGGAGAGCTGGAGCTGCACAGGGCCTCTGCTCTGCCCACCCCCGTGGCAGCAGCACTTTCCTGCTCCCTGATGTGGCAGAAACCCTCTGGCAGGTTTTCCAGCTGACAGCTGGGAGTTAATGAGTCCGGTTTCCGATCCAGATGGACAAGTGAGAACCTCCGCTGCCCAAAATACCAAAATATTTACAGTCTGCTCTGCAGCCAGCCAGCAGTGGGGCAGAGAGGCTGCCTTTGCTCCAGAGCAGCTCCCTGCAGACTGGAGAGGTGGAGCAAAGCCTGGCACTGGCGGCTGGCACGGTGCAGGAGGGATCTCTCTGGGGTTTGGACAGAACGTCTCAGGGCAGAGCAGGGAGCTTGGCTGGCCTGCACCTTCAGCCATGGTTAAAGCTCTGCCTTGCAGAGCTGAACCTGCAGTGACTGCCCAGCGTTTGTGCTGCCCAGAGTCATTTTCGGAAGTGCCCGATTATATCACATTAAAAACTAAGGAGCCGTAGCTGCTGCTGTTGATCAGGCTGCCAGGGGGAAGCTGATGTGAACGTGCTGTTGGTGCTGCTTCTGCAAAGATGAAACCATCTTATGTGCAGCGGGGAGCCAGTGATACACTGCTTGGCATTTGAATATCCGTGGCTGCAGCTTCCAAGGATCCTCAGGCTATCTTAGCTGTTCCTACTTGTCACGGGTCTCCTCCCGTCTCATTTGCTGCACAAACAAGGTTTTGCACCTATGGAAGCACAGTTCTCAAGGCAGCCACGTCGGGGAGGTATTTTCAGAGGCTGCTTTGAAGGACTTGCTGTGGTTTTGGAAAGAACAGGACTCAGGGTGGGGAATAACTCGGTCCAGTTTCACTGCCAGTCTCCGTCCTTCAGGAGATTTTGGCGGCCAAAGGAGGCAGCGCTGCTTGAAGCTGAGAAGAGGTTTGTGAAGCTGGCAGAGGAAGGAGGCAGCAGCGATGCCTTTGGCTCGGGAGTCCTGTGCCTGGCCTGTCCCACAGCCCGGGGTGGGGACGTGGTGGCTGCTGAGGGTCCCCTCACACCTTGTCCGTGGCTGTCGTGCTCCTGCTGCTCACTGGGATGTCCCGAGCTGCAGCAGCTCCTGCTAATTGCTTTGCTGAATTAATGACTGTCCAAACCACTGGCTTCTCGCTGACCTGGACCTAACTCAGACAGTGGTGGGCAGGCCTCTGAAATATTTATGGCAGCACGGTCAAGAGAGGGCTGTGAAATACAGGGTGAAACCACCAGGGTATGCTCGTTTTTGCAAAGTTTGATGTGTCTAATCCAGGAAACAGGAGCCTCATCAGATCAGCACAGATTTGCATATAGAGGGAAGGCAAATGGAATTTTAAAAACCTCATCTATACTAGATGAAATGCTTCTTCTCCGGGCTTCTTTATAAAATGACTTGTTACTGATGTGCAAAGGGGAAAATCTCGACTGTGGAGTTGTTATAATCTTGTCTGGCCAGCGACAGGAGAGCTGGAGGGTGATTCCAGCAGGTAGGAAAGGCCTGGCTGACTTGAGAGCAAATCTTCAGTGCTTGGAAGCTGAGTTATGGTCCCTGGTAGCTCTCCCTCTGCTTGTTTTCAATCTGACCTCTTGCACAGGAGGCTTTTCATATCCTAAATGTATCTTGTGCCTGTCCTTTTTATTGCCAGCTGCCTTCATGGGCTCCTCTCTCAGCTTCCTGACCCTCGTGGGCTTTCCTTTGCCTCTCACCTCCACATCACAGGGAGCACAGAGTCCCTAACACTGGCTTGTGCCTAATTCCAAGTCCTTGGCAGAAGTGCCAGGGCCGAAGCCCCGGGTGCTGCTCCTGCCTCGGGTGTGGGGCAGTGCCAGGCAGATGTGCCACACCAAGCACGTCCTCCGTGCCTGGGTGAGAGGGACAGTGGTGTTTCCCTGCCTGCTCCTGGTAAAAGGACAGGACTGGGGCTCAGGAGATGCTCGGACAGTGAGCAGGCAGGTGGTTGCCAGCCCTCTGCTCGAGCAGGGAGTGTTTGAAGGATGCCAGCTGTGGACAGGGTGACACTGCACGAGTGTCCTTCCCTGTGGCTCGGCCGAGGGCAGTGCTGTTCCCCAGGGCAGCACCCTCACAGGAGTGGCAGGGACACCAAGGTGCCCCTCACTGGGACACCCTGAGTGTGGCCAGGTACAGTCCCACACACAGGCTTGTTCCCTGTGTTTTCTGTCTGCTTTTCCTTCACCTGGGGGGTTTTGCAGTCAGTGTTTTCCCAGCACATCCACGAGGGTATTGATTTCAGCGTTTCTGTAATGAATTGGTTTTTTTCCCCCCAAATGCAGGTAAAACTTGTCCTCTGTCCTTTCCAGAAGCTCCAGTATCCTGGCAGCACTGGTGTGCTGAGAAAAAGCCCTGCATGTACTGCTTGGGTTGCTCAGGTTTAGGAGCAAAGTGGGGTTGGGGTGGGTTTTTGGGGTGGGTTTTTGGCCTGTCAGGTCAGTCCCGTCCCTTACTGGCTGTGAGGTTACTGGTTTCATTAAACAAAATGGTTACAAAAGTCTTTTGCAGTGATGCTCATTCTGCCAAAAACGAACTGTGCTTCTGAGCAGCCAGAATAAAAGTCTGCAGCTTCTCTAACGTGCAGCCACGGGCTAGGCTGTGGGGCACTGCCAAAACAAGGGCACAGTGCTGTGTTTTCGTGAGCCGAGCCATGACTCCCGCTAGTGGTTTGTGGAATTCCGAGCTCTGCAGGGTATTCCAGGTGATCTGGAGTGGTCATAAACCAGGGGATGGGGTGCTGGGAGTCAAGCAGTGGTTCCAGTGCAACAGGAGGAGGTTAAGCTGCAGCTTTCAGAATAATTTCGAACTTAGCTTTAATGATGCTCAGGCTGGTGGTGGCATAATAGCAGTAGACATCAGCAGTGGGAATCATTCCCGTGGTTAAATTTACATTGTTTCGTGGGGGAAAAGTGCTTTGAAAGAAGAGAGACTGTTTCCCAGAGAAGACATCTCTCATTCCTCTCTTTTGTCTCCTCCCTGCCAAGCCGGGGATGCTGTGAGCGTGTGAGCTGCTGAGAGGTGCTTAAATGTGTGCTGGGTGATGAGGAATATCTTGCTCTGGTTTTTATGTGAAAGCAGGCTGTATTTTCTGCAATAACTCTAATAACCTTTGCGTGGCTGTTTAGAAGGATGAACCTCATTAAAGAAGAGGTATTTAATAACAGGCCTATTTTTATCTCTGTCTTTATCTAACAGTCTGCACATTTATTTCAAGCTTGTAACAGTGCTTTGGATGAAAAATGTTTTCTCTCCTCTAAAATGTTTTGGCAGTGCCTCCAGCCTCGGTTATCTTGAATTTCCAATTTGGCTATCATCCCTCGTCCTTGCAAAGCCAGCAAGCCACACCAGGCCCACGGCTCCAGCATTTTCCTTGGGTATTATGGGAATGTGGTTCCAAAACGTGGGACTGGGGTGCCAGGGTCACTGAAACGGCTATGAAGGTTTGATCAAATATAATCACAGCAACTCCCTCAGGCTTCAAATGTGTGATCTTGTGTGGGACAAACATTGCAGGCACTGCAGCGTTTGCTGCAGGATGTGATTGACCTCACGCTCTGGGAGAGGCTGGCAGCTCCGGGGGTCAGACATTCCTGCAGAGGTTATTTATTTTCTTTCCTGAATTTGCAACTTTATTCTGTAATTTCATGAATTAAACCCTGACCCATAAACATCTTGCAGACATTGTGTTCTCAGCCCACTCTCCTGTTCTGCTGTCGTTTGCTGGTGGTGATGGAGGCAGCTGCCCCAGCCCTGAGGGGATGCACCATCTCTCCAGCTCCTTCCACATCCATCCCTCTGGCGTTGCTGGCTCTGTACTCAGGCTCCCTGCCCTGACTGAAGGGTTCCTGGAGTAGGCGTGCCTGGCAGCCTGTGGCCAGGATCACCATTTCTGAGCCCTTTTCCCAGGATACACGTGGCCATATGCTCCAGGAGCTGCTGGATTTGGGCCCTGGGATGCGTGTGGCATTTGTTACAAAAGAACTTGGCTCTGGAAGCTAATCTCTGTTTCTTCCTTCCTGTTCAGTCTGGATCACGTACGTTGCTAAACCACAGTTTTGCAGCATTATCTGTTTCCATTATTAGGGAGTATTTTCCATGGTCTTGCTCAGACCCTTCCTCTCTGCAGTCTCCCCCATGGACTAAGGCCTGACCTACTGAAACTTCCAAAAAACTGATTTTGGGTGGGCAAGGACAAGGTCAGAGGGTTTTCAGGCAGTCAGCACAGTCAGATGGCTCCTGTGAGCAATATTTCACCTGGTCCTTCACAGTTCATGCCTGCAAATTGTGTTTGTGCTCAGATGGGGCTCCAGCTTTTTTTCCCTAAGTTATTCAATTTTCCATACATTTATTTATAGTGTCACACAAGCAACAGGTCTGCTTTTTCCACAGATCCTTCTGCAGCCATGTGCTGTGCCTGCTCCATTCTGGTGTAAAAGCACCTTGCTCCTCTGAGGAAAACTCTGAATATCCATCCAGCTGTCTTGATTGAGCGAGACATTTTCTCTGAACCCTGCCCTCTGTTCATTTTAGAATCTGCAGGGAATTTGGGACATAAATTAAAAAGCTATTTGATGTTCCTTGAGGTCTAGAGGCTGGTTTTGCATTTGCTCTTACTTGAACGCACACTGAGACAAACGGCTCTGCTGTGCTGAAGCTGCTTCCTTTAGCATCCTGAGGAAGCTTCAGAGCTAAAAAATAAATATGGCTCTGTTCTTCCAGCCCTGCTTTGCCAGCAAAAGCTTGGGAAAGAAATGTAATCTCCTTGGGTCTGTCCCGATGTTTTGTAGAACTAATTCCCATTTATTGGAAGAAGTCTTCCATGCTAGATTCACGTTTAATTTTTTATTATGTGTTTACATTTTGGAAGGAGTAAATGTGGTGGTGTTGGAAATTCTAATGAGGGATAACATTTCTGATTCAAAAGATCTTTCTTCAGTCCAGAGATTCTTTTTCCTCTCTCCTGATTTTTCTGCCTGCTCCTTAAGACTGCAGGAAGTTTTGCTTGGGTCATTCACTTGCAACAGGATGTTTTCTGAATACAGAATTAATGTATGCAGCCTGTCACTTGGGATTGCTGCTGTTCTGCTGCTGGAGAGCTCCCAGGGTTGCAAAGTCCTTGCAAGTGGCAATAACAGGAATGTGCCTGTGATCCTGCAAAGTGAGAGAAGGAACAAGGAGCTGCAAGTCTCTCCCATCACTGCGGGGTGTGAATAAATAGATCTAATCAACAATTTACATGTTAGCCCCAGACCAGGGTTTATTTTTAGGATGTGTCATTCAGCCCAAGTGAAGCCTCTGCATTTCAGGCTGGTGGTGTTTCTAAAAGCACCTCTAAGTGATCACCGAGGCTGCATTTTAAGCTGCATTTACATTTTGATAGAATCTGCTGCTTTTTTTATCTGAAACAAAGCCCACCTGATCTTCATTAATTACACTTATCATTCCACCTGCTAACCAGGGTGCTACTAATTACAGTTATCTCCCTGTTCTCCACCAGATAACACACAAAAAATTGTTATCCCTGGCTGTATCTGGATTAGCTGGAGCTGTAAGGAGGTGGCACGTGGTGATGGGTTTTACAGGTGGAGTGAAGGTATTTATAGACTGTCTTGAGGTAAAGCTGGAGGAGTGGCTGCTGTCCCGTTGGCTGTGCTGCCCTTCTAAGACACCTCCACGGCAAAACATCCAGAAAACGTGGTTTAAACATAGAAAAATCTGGTTACTGCAGGGTCACTGGAGCAGGTCAACTCCATGTGAGAGGTGGTGGAGTCCTGGGAGACATTCCAGGTGTTCAGACCCTCCTGAACACAGGCCTAGGGCTGGAGGTGACACTGCTTGGGCAGGAGGTGATCCCAGAGGTGTTTCCAGCTCTCAGGGACCGTCTGGCAGTGCCTTTTTTAAGACAGAAGATCTCGTGGTGGCTCCGCAGAGAGCTGCACGCCCTGGTGGTGGTGCTGACTGCTCCCCCACTAAGAGCAGCTGCAGTCTGAATGGGGCAAACACAGAAGGGTCTTCCTTGAGAAGGGGCAGCAGAAAGTGATGTCTGAGCTGCTGGGGAGTTGTGGCTCCAGAGGGCTGGGGCCAGGAGCCAGAGGCTGTAGCGAAGGCGCCCTGTGGGAGCAGAGCCTTCGCTGGAAGAGAAGTCAAGAGGCTTTCCACTTGACTCCTGTTTCATCGCCTTTCCACACACTGATCTCTTCAGATGCTCTCTAAACCTTCGGATTACTTTCTGAAGGGGAAAGGACTTGTCCTGGAGGAGGAGCAGAGCGAGGCTGCCGAGGAGAGCTTGTACCTGTCAGCGTCCCCAGGTCAGACACCTGCACTGCCTGTTCGTGCCTGTTTGTACCGTTTGCTACCCTTGATACGTTCATATATGTGAGTTTGGGGGTTTTCGTTGTCTTTTATTTTATTCTGAAGAGGACTAGAGGTGGTTCACGTGATTTCCTTTGTGTCCTCTGCAGCGCAGGGGATGCAGACAGGGATGGGACAGTAGCACCTTTACACTTGTCAGGTTTCCATCCACACCCGAGGCGCTGCCTGAAGCTCAAAGGGGATTTTCTTGCAGGCTTAGGACTACTACACCGACAGGGAGAAGAAGCAGCTGAGTGGAGACCATGCTCAAGAAAGATTGTATCCATGGTCTAACAGCTAAATATGGAGCCATGGAAGCGCACGCTGCAGTGGTAGCGGAGCTGGGAATGCTGAATGGGGAGGTTTCCTGCAGTTCTGGCATGAGGAACCAGGGGTCTTCTGGTTCTCCCCGAGGGCCTCTGGTTCTCCGTGGTCCTCCACGAGGGCCTCTTGTTCTCCATGTTTCTCCACAAGGACGTCCTGGTGCCTGGCACAGAGCTTGCCGTGACAGCAGGCAGGAGTTTGCTGCCGGGGCTGCTCTGCTGGCAGCACCACGGTGTTCCCGGGAGGGCAGGGCAGGGATGCTCGGCCCTGCTCGCCGTGCTCCTGTCCCAGCAGGTCACTGTGCGTGCAGGCACCATCCTACAACAGCTGCTCCTGCTCTGCATCACTTCCAGGGACAAAAGTCCCGTCCTGCTGCGTGGCAGGGAGCCCTGCGGAGCCAGCACAGAGGGCACAGGCTGGGCAGTGCTGGTTTAATGGTTTACCCCCGTTCATGGCCCCAAAGCTGTGTGCTGATGTGTGTGTCTGGGGGAGGGCTGGCCCCACCATTAGCTTGTCAGGGTTTGCAGCACTGGCAGCTGGGGAGAAAACTGTTATTAAGTGTAACGTGGCACCTTGGATACGGAAGCATGGGGAGACAATAACTACAGCCCTCCATAATGCCATTTTATTGTGTCACTCTTCAGGATTTATTGAGAGTGAGCTGCAGCCATGCCTGCAGCTTCCCGTGCTTGAATCAGTGAATCGTGTTCATTATCTCCAGCACTGGCTTTGACCTGCTGTGTTTTACAAGGGAGGAGACCCTGGAGGCGTGGGGGCACCCTGGCTGCTGTCTTTGGCAGCCGTTTCCTCGGTGCAGATCCAGCTTTTCCGGGGTTTGCTGTGGCACCCCAGGCAGCGCTCGGCTGCGTGGATGGACCCCAAGTGTGACGTGGTGGTTGATGAGAGCACTGAGGGACTCGGGCACCGAGGACCTGCCGGAATCACCCCAGCTCCACGGGGAACAGGGAAGGAGCTGGGCGAGGAGGGATGCCATGGGCACCTTGGAGCACACTGGCACATTTGTCACCCCACGGGGGGACCACTCCAGCATCGGGGCAGTCTTGGATGTGCTGAGGATGCTGGAGGTGGCAAAGGGTTCATAAGAGCTTCCTGAGCTGCAGGCAGGGAGTTGCTACACTGCTGTTTGGTGTCCCCTTGCTGTGGCTGTCCCCATGGTTTGGCTGTTGGGAGCTCGCTCCTGAGAATGGCACCAGCATTTTCAAATGAAAACACAAATGAAACGGTGCTCTTTTCTCCCATTTTTTTGTCAGGACAAATCCCAGCAGCAGCATGTTTGTGTACCTTTACCCCCATCCTCAGCATTTAGGTCCAGGATGGAGGAAAACAAGCCCAACCTTCTGATAATTTATTATGTTCTTTGTGCTTAAGGGCAAAATTTAAGTTGCCAAAAGCAGATGTTTGCATGCTCTTTTTTTAGCTCTCAAAGTACTTTCTGTGTGCTTGATTGATGGACGTCCCTGTTACATTAATAGCTGGGCTTTGCAGAAAGCTGTTATTACCAGGAGAATCTGGTGTGGGTTTCAGTTTTTCTTCTTGCATTGAAAATCCATTATTAATGTCTTTTTGAGAGGAAAAAAAAAAGGCTCCAATTCAGGCATTTTGCTTTGCTTTCTCAGTCTTCTTCTCAACTGTCTTCACCGAGGTGCTTTTAAAATCAATATTACAAGTGTTCTTTATATTTTACTGGGTGGTTGAGGGTTTCTGTGTCTTGCTATTGATTTCTGATTGTACTGCGGGACGTTTAGGTGCACACAGGTTGCTCTGTGATGGATAACTTCATATGTGTCTTCCTAATCGTCACTGAGTTGGCTTTCTGCATGTTCCCTCGTGCTGGATGCTGCTGCTGATCCTGGAAGGCACCAGGAGAGCTCTGAGGGCAATCCTGAGACACCAAACTTGTGACCATCCATTTAATTTGGGTTTGGTTTTCAGTCAGGCACGGGGGTCATGTGAGGCTTGTGAGGTCTCCTCTTTTGTGTTGTCTTTGCAGAGTTTGTCTGCCCTGGCTGCTCAGGCAGCTTCGTGTTGTGCTTCGTAGGAGTGTAACAAGGTGTCCTGGCTTTGTGTGGGGTGGTCATAATGCACCTTCAGCTTCGGGCACTGACCCTGTCCCTTGGGTCAGCTCTGCTGGCAGATCTCAGCATTTCAGAGGTGCAGAGTCACTGCATCCCAGAATGGTTTGGGTTGGAAGGGGCCTTAAATCTCATCCAATTCCAACCCCCTGCCATGGGCAGGGACACCTTCCACTATCCCAGGTTGCTCCAAGCCCCGTCCAGCCTGGCCTTGGACACTTCCAGGGGCAGCCACAGCTTCTCTGGGCACCCTGTGCCAGGGCCTGCCCACCCTCCCAGGGAACAATTCCTTCCCAATATCCCATCCATCCCTGCCCTCTGGCAGTGGGAAGCCATTCCCTGGCTCCTGTCCCTCTAGACCCCTGTAAAAGTCCAAGTCTGAGTGAAGTAACACAGAAGCACAGACTGCATTTGTAGCTGCTGTGAAGTTGGATTTACAGCCAGAGGCCCTTGGAGCACCTCAGCACTGCTGGCACAATCTGTGTGAGAGCTTGTTGGCACCAGAGCAGCCTGTGAGCAGTGACACGACTGTGGCCAGCACGGATGTTCCAAAGTGCTCCCATGGCTCCAGGTGGGCTGTACCAGGGGAAGAGCTCTGTGTGTGCACACTCCTTCCCTGTTGCTGTCACGTCCGAGGCGCATAAAGAAAACGCCACAGAGTCCAGGCTCGTGAACAAGTGGAAGCCGAAGCTTCCTCTTTAATAATTTCCTGACTACTTTATAGGTTAGATCACAAAAGTGTGTTGAGTGGCAATAGGTAATTGGTTCCTCGGCCATCCACCCCTTGAGAGGATTGGCCAAGCCCTAAGATACCTATTCCATAATATTTTCAAAGTCAAAGCCATAACAATCTTGCAAAACAGCCTGCGGGTGCAAGAAGTTTATAAAACTGTGACCTTGTTTAAAATAGTTTACATAGGAAAGACAGTCTGCTCACAGAATATTGAGAAAAGGCTGAAGAATTTCTCTGCTGCTAGCTTTTTAGCACCTACACTTCCCAGCCCTCCATGCACTGGCACGGCTCCGTGTCTGCCAGGGGCTTTGGCTGTGCCCACAGGCAGTCTGGAGTGGTCTGGGTGCACACCAGTCTCTGCTGGCTGGATTGGGCAGTTTGCTCACCAGGCTGATCCTGAACAGGGCCCTGGACCTTCAGGCATGGAGGCAGCGCTTGGCTTCTGCGGAACGGGTTGTTGCAGTTTGTCCGTCCGTGCTGGGAGCAGAGCGGGCAGCGGGGCCGGTCCGTGTCCCCGGGAGCAGCAGGACAGGGTGCTGGGAGCCGCTGGCAGAGGACAGGCAGCCCAGCCCGCCCTGGCCCGGCAGTGCCGCTGCTTGCCCAGCCGGGGAGGGACAGGGCTGGCACGCATAACAACGGGCAGGCTCTGACCTTGCCGCTGGAACTCGCTTAGCAATTCTGTTGATGTTCTGGAAACGAAAATATAATTCAGGCCACCTTCTCCTCCAAGCTGACCCTGAGAATCTGGGAGAAGAGCTACTGAATAATTAGGGGCCTTTTTTTTTTTTTTCCTTTTTGCTAGAGTTACTGCTCAGTGTTGAACTGTGCTCTGAAGTGTCATTAGTTCCCTTGAACTTATTGGTCTGAGTGTACTTTGCATTAATATAATTACGTAAATTGCAGTCTCATTGATCACCGGGGGCTGCGGCGCATCCCTGTCGAGCTGTTTTGTGGGTGGCTTGGCTGGTGGAACCCCCTGGCCAGGGGTGGAGGCTGTGGCTGGAGCACTCCCCCTCTGCTCCTGTGCCTGGTTTAGTCGTGCTCTGTGTGTGTCTCACCCTGCAGGGTCTGGAGCGTTTGCCAGCACTGCCGTGATTTCAGGGAGCAGCCTTGCTGCTGCAGAGGAGAAAAGGGAAAGGTGGGTTTGTCCCAAGGGGGTTTTGCTGGACCACATCCCTGCTGCTGTCACTCTGATTTGGGTCTGTGGGGTCCCAAAGTGCAGAGCCCAGGCTCGTGGCTTTGCATTGAATACCCAGAGCCCGAGGGCAGGGTCTGCTGCAGGGCTGCTTGATGATGCTGTGGCTCTGTCCCCGTGGCAGAGCCCTCAGTCTTCCTGGCAATGTAAATTCTCATGGCTGCATGCTAAAATTACACTGAGTTATTGATTTATCTTTGAGAGGATTTCCTTCCCGAGGGACATTTCTGGCTGTTGTAGTGATTTAGTTCTTCTGCAAGTGCAGAATCCGTAGCAGAGCAGAGCCACCCTCCTGCCCTCGAGTCTGCAGCTCAGGGTCGCGCTCCCTCGGGCTTCCTCTGCAAGCTGATTTCTGTTCCAAGGCTGGGACAAGGTTACATGGCTGTTATTTCCCTGTAACAACTGCGAATAAAAGGGCATTTTCAGCTTTTCACTGCAGAAGCTGCAAGTCTGGGACAAGCCTTTGTGCCATGGCACCAGCATTATCGTGGGCATGTCTCTAACCCAGCTCCAAGGCTGGCACGTGGGACGTGTGAGGCCATGCCAGCGTTAATACATTCGGGCTCCTGGGAATGTTTTAGTTCCTCAAAGTGGGGTGTGATGGGAGCAGGATCATGCTAACACTTCTTTCCTAAAGCTGCAGGCTACAGCCTCTCTTTTCTTTGCTTTCTACTGACTCACCATGGAGTGTCTCTGAAAACCAGGCCAGGCAAGTTCCAGCTGGTGGTCCTGAGGAGGCAAAGCCAGCCCTCTTCTTCTACCACCAGTTTCCTCCCCTTGGCCCTAAAATCCCGCCCCACTAGTTGTGGCTCAGCTGGTGAGCACCATCAGTAGGAGGACCTGACCCTTCAGGACATGGCCAAACGTTTCACCTGCCCTGTGGCTGGAGAATGCCCAGCTCTGTGTCCTCGGGCGCCGTTTGAAGCGCGTCCCTGTGGGTTCCTGTATCTAACCCCACAGTGGATTTGGCACCGATCTCAGCTGCACACTGATAAAATGTGAGGCTGCTCATGCATGTGGTGTTATAAAACAGCATCCACCAATTAGGCCCAGGGAGAACGTCAATTTATTTTCCTGTGAACCAAGTGTGGCACAGCTCCTTCCTTTCTCAGTGATCTATCTGTGAGATAAAACACGTCCTTAGTGTCTATCTTAAATACTGCAGTGTTGACAAGTTCTCTTGACAGAAATTAGGCTAATGTCCCTTACGACTGCGTTAGCTGTGGAAACAAGGCTTTAAATTGAAGCTTCGCAAAGCACTATTCCAACGCGCTCTCCAAGGCATCTTCTTATTCCAGCTTTTATTATCCAAATTTGTTCTCACTCTCGCTTGGCAGCGGGGCTGGCAGGCGGCTCTTTCCCATCCATCCCGCTCGTCTCGCAGCCAGGCGGGTCGGATCAGGCACCTTCCCGTGCTGAACTGGGGGATGTTGGCCAAGCGTCTGCGGACCCGGCTGCCCTTGGCACTGGGGGATGCTCCGGCCTCGGGGAGACGCCGGTGCCGGGCTGTGGCTGTGGCCATGGGTGAGAGGAGCCAGCTGACACACATGGAGCAGAGCTGGGATGCAAGGCAACAAACTGCACGCCCTGCCAGTAGCACAGCGTGTCCTGAAACGCTCCCGGTGGGAGCTGGAGCCGGGAGAAGGGAGTTTGTGTTGTACGTGTCTTATCTTTTCAGTTTCAGCACTGACTGAGTTACAGACTCAGAAGCTGAGAACAGAGAATGCTGAGGCCTGGTCATGAGCATCCCTTCTTGAGCTTCCCAGCCTTCCCCTGGAATATAATTTCCTTTTTTGCTCCTTTACTCTCCTCAAGCTGCACAGTCAGCCTTCAGCTCCTTGTTTCCAACCACAGATTAACCATGGCCAGCTTAGACCTCCTGATTTTCACACTGGTGTTGGTCGTGATGGATTATCCCTCCCTATTGTGTCCATTTCTGTGCCTCCACATTGCCAGGTTCTTTGGGGGCCATGTCAGGAGTCCCTGAGAGGGGAGGAGAGGCTCTCTGCGAGTGACGGATGTGAGAGACACGATGGTTGATGACGTTCTGGAGCTGCTAATCTCCATCATAGTAAAGAAGCCAGTGGTGCCTCTCTCAAAAAAGTATTAGATGCCTAAAATTCCACAAAATTAATATCATCCTCAGCTCCTTTTGTCAGGTTCTCAATTCTCCTGGTCACCTGCCTTGTCCTTCTCTGCCTACGTCCTGCATTGATCTTATCTGAACATAGCCAAGCCTTCAGCATCCCAGATGGGCTTTCTGGAGTAACAAATAGACCTGAGGGATGACAGTTATTGAATGGATTGTAGCATTGGCTTGGGGATAAATAATGTAGTGAGCTGGAGAGGGATTAAAACTGGCTTTTGTAAATAAGCTTCTCATGGATGTTGACTTGGGGACATGGTGAGACAAAGGTCGCTGCAGTGTCTCCGCAGCCTGGTGTGCCATTTGAGAGATGAAATATCAGAGTGTGGTTGGATACCTTTGGTCTCTCTGTTTCTTCTGCTCGGACCTTTGTGGGATTAAACTCTCTAAACTGCTGCAGTTCACAGACTTCAAGCCCAGTATCAGAAGAAAAAGTAAATCAAGTGCCTCGTATTGAATCCTGAGCACACGGCTCCTGCTGTGGTAACGTGCTGCAATGCCTGCCTTGAAGCTGGGGAGAAGGCTTTGCTGAGAAAGTGAAAACATGTTGTGCCCACTTTACAGAAGGGCAACCCTTCTTCTTCCCTCACTGTGGTAATTCTTTTCCTGGCGTGGTTGCTGCTGTTGCACTGCGAGGGAGAGCAGCGCTCTGGGAGGGAGGCGGGAGGGCAGAGCACTTGCTGAGAGGAGCTCTTTGCCACAGGAAGCCTTTCCCTGTTGGAGCAGCAGCAGCAGCAGACACATCAACAGATGCTGCAGCAGTGCCTCCGTCAGAGGCACTGGATTTCCCTCTGGAGCCCTCCTGTCACCCCTTCCTTCCCCAAGATCCCTCTTCCCCAGGCACCTCACTGGCCTCCGCCTTCTCTTCCATCACTTCGGGACTTCCCAGGAGGTCCCAGGCACCTCGTGGTGATGCCTTAACTGTCCTCCTAGAAACAGAGACTAGACAGAATAAGGGAATAAAGGTGGGTGTTTATTTGAAAGGCCTTCAAAGGCACACCCTGGGGAGCCAGAGGCTGCTGCCGAGATGGACCCCGAGATGGACGGCAGGTCACGGGTTCCTCACACTTTTATAGGTTTGGTTCATTTACATATCAGGGTTCATTCTCCAATTAAAGCTTCGGTTTAATGATGTAGTTTCCCCAGGCTTGCCCCCCCCCCTTTAGAGTCTGGTTTACACACTTTGGGCCTAGGACGGTCTGAGTGTCCTTGGAGAGCAGGCCCGGAGAGGCTTTGTTGTGTCTGCCTAGCACAGAGAGCAGAAATTAACAGGCTACAAGAAACCTCAGAGCTACACACTAAATAGTACAGAACTTGAAAAAATATAAGAGTTAAAACCTAAGGCATCAGTGGGAGGGACATGCTGTGCCCTGTGTGTGACAGCCGTCCCTCCCGTCCTGCCACGAGAGGGGCGAGGTTTGGTGTGTGTTCAGCAGGCAGCTGGCTCGGCTCTGGGCACGAGGCTGTGCTACATGTGCCATCATCATCATCATCATCATCATCATCGCCTTGGCTGCCAGCGAGGGCGGGCGGGAGTCACACGGACCCGCTCTGGCACTGCCAGCCAGGGTCCTGCCTGTGCCCAGGGGCTCGCCTGCCCCTCCCTCCCTCCCTCTGTCCTGCTGCAGGAGCCGGAGGATTTGGCCCACGGGGTGCCACCGGTTTGATAACAGCGTTCAGAGCACTCAGCACCAGCTGATCAGTTGGGAGAACATAAATCCCAGTGCCACGGGAGAGCCCTGGCTCGGGGAAAAGTGGCAGCTGTGAGCACCGTCCAACCCAATGTCCAAATGGAACGGTGCTTTCACATCTCTAATCAAGGGTTGCTTAGTGGAGAGCCCCTTCCTTGTGAGGCTTTGTTCTCCTCTAGCTGTGGATTGAGTCATGGGAGGAGGGATTGGATTCTGGCATCGTTTAAAAATGTTTTCATTCTATTTGCTGGGGGGAACAAATTACAGAGAAGACCTCTCAGCACTGGGACAAAAGAGTGGCTCTAAAACCCCTTTCAGCCAAACAAGTGTTTGAGCTGAAGGCGTGATGGATGGGGCTTAAAGATGTGGTAATTGCAGCAAGGTTGGCATTAAAAATCACAGGGTGCCAGAAAGTTCTCCCAAGGGTTACTGTGGGGGTGTGACTGCCTGTAATCCTGGTTGTGAACACCCCGAGTGCACCCAGGGAGCTCCGTGGCATCAGCCACAGGAGAGCAGCAGCACAGCAAGCACCAGTCACTCCTCTCTTGCTAAATGAGAAACTGGAATGGGATCAGCCCTTTCGGGGTGGCATCACTGCCCATGGTGAGGGCGTTGGAACTGAATGACTCTGAAGGTCCCTTCCAACCCAAACCATTCCATAATTCTTTCCCTGCCCCCTGTTCAAGTGGGGTTCAAGTCCAGCAGAAAGCAGTGCTGCTGCTTTGGGACCCCTGAGTCTGGGCAGGAACACACGTGGTGCTGGCATGTATCAGAGCAGGGTGGCTTTGGGGCTTTCCCAGGAATGGCTTTGCTGCCAGCGGCAGTGCTGGGTGTTGAACAGGGGACAGATTCACCCTTGGCAAGCTTGAAAGCATTTCAGATGGCTTCTGTCCCTGCTCCACTGCAGCATGGAACAAAATCAGTGTTGGAGAAGATGTCGTACTTAGACCTCACCGTTTTGACAGGTTGATTTCCAGGATATTTATTAACACAGCTTGGAATGTCACAGGAAGGTTTGTCAGATAAACCAACCAACTGAAGTGCCTTACATGAGACTTCTTTGATTTTGTGGAGGTGCTTTGAACTGTTCATTCAGTCTCTGAACCATTCATCCCATTCAGGCCTTTCTGGGGGACTCTCTGTGAGCTGCTGCCACAAACTAGGATGTCTGTGGCTTGGGGGTCAGGCCCTGCCTGCTCCGTGTGTGTCTGGGTGCTCTGGGAGGCAGAAGAAGCAGCAGCGCAAGTTGTTTGCTCATGCTGTAAGGACAAAACTCCTCTCTTATGGCTCCTCTGCAATCCCAGGAAGAGAAAGGCATCTCTGTCCTTGTCAGCCCTCCGTGCAGCAGGATCTCTGTCCTTATCAGTGATCAGACAAAGCAGCAGCGATAAACCAGGCTGGCACCACCAGGACTGGTCACTGACGGGCAGAGGCAGCACAGCTCCTTCAGCCCCAGTGTGTGGGACAGGTGGCACAATGGCACTGGGCATGGTGGGTCACCCGGGGGCTCATCCTGCATCCCATCCCCTGCAGAGGCTGCAGGCTCCTGCTTAAGGGGCAGTTTATGAACACGGGCAGCATGCAGTGATTTTATAAAGAGTTTTCTCTGTGATTATTTGCAGTAGGTAACAGAGCCCCTGCTGTCACTGGTGACCTGAGAAACCAAGAGGCAGTGGCGAGGCTGGTGCTTCTGTGAGGAGGTGCTGTGCTCAACAGGCAGCTGTGGCTTCCCAGCAGTACAGTGGGAGTCAGAGCTGCACTGGAGGGGATTTGTAAAGCATTTCTTCCAGCATCACAGGAGTTTGTCCTTGGAATGTGCACGCCAGTGTCTGAGCTTCCTCACTGCCGGAGGTGGGGAGTGCTGGGGGTGCTGGGGCAGCTGCTGGGGGAGCTTCCAGGGCTGGTGCTGTGAAACCTCTCCACCAGCTATCGGGAAGAGGTGACGTAGAGCATATTAACGACATTTTCCAGTGGCACTTAATTGGGAGGAGCAGTGAGTGCCAGACAGTGAACTAATGCAAAAGGCTGTAGCTGAGTGAAAAACGGACAGAAAGAAATGAGATTCAGGCTCTGGGCCTCTTCTTCCCATCAGTAATCCATCTCTTCCTTACCTGTGTCTGCTACACATCTTCCTTTTGTGTGTAAAAACGTTCTGTTTTGAAGCAACAAGCAATCCAGAGAGTGGTAGGAGTTGCCTTCGTAGGAAAGAAAGGGGGAAAAAAGGAGGCAGGCTTTGCTGCTTCCTTGCTCAGCAGCTCTAACCAGAGAGTCTGGGCTCAGGGCATGAGCTGAGCTCCCCAGACTAGGCCTGGCTCCTCTGTTTTCCTCGGAGCCCCTGGTGCAGCCAGCGTGCCGTGGTGTGGGACATCCCATCCACCCAGGCACAACGGGAGTCAGGCACAGTGTCCCCAGTGTGCCGCCAGCACGTGATGCCCTCAGCCAGTTCCCCTGCCCTGGCGCTGGTGGCTCCTGGAGCTGGTGATGCAGCCGTGGGGAGCTCTGCTGCTCCCTGGGATTTGTCTCCTGGTAGTTTTTAATCATTATTTGATTAACGGAGAAGGTGCGGTGCCATCAGATAACTTCTTGTGGACGCCCTGCCAGTGTGATTATTTTAGTGCTGCAGCACTGCCGGTGTGTTTTGCTGGAACATTCACATATTGATTCCAGATTCCTTTGTTGCCTGTATTAGACAGAAAGTCCCTTTCCCCTTACTCCCTGCATGGAGAGAAACAAAGAGGAAAGGAAGGTAGATGTTATCTGAGGCTTGCTCACAAACTGAGGTAATTTTTGAGAGCTGCAGAGCCACTTACTGACTCATAGCTGGGGCTTGTTTTCAAACCCTTGATAGAATTTTTGAGTTCTTTTACAATGGCAAACAAGGATGCTCACTTGGGGATCTGCCTCAGCGAGCTGGATCACCTTTGTTCTGCTTGCACCAGCCTTCCCAGGGGACATTCCTGGGACATGGGGGACAGAGTGGTGCTGCAGGGGGAGGGTCTCATGTCCCTCTTGGGCTCTTCTTGCTGGGCAGTCAATGGCTGGCAGCTCAGGGGTCCAAGGGGTGGGATGGGGTGGGATGGGATGGGATGGGATGGGATGGGATGGGATGGGATGGGGAAGCCACTGCCAGGAGCGCAGTGAGTTATTTCACAGGCTCGGTGGGAGGTTTGCAGGTCAGTGTATGATGTACAAGTCCCCTGGTTATGTTTGATGCCTGCCTGTTGCTGTGCAGGGAGTTGGGGCTCAGCCCTGTCCCTGTGCTGAAACACAAACCCACGGGTGACCAGCAGCACACGGAATGATGTGCTGGAAAGGAGCCGGGCAGGATGAGACCTTTCTCCTTCAGTGAGGAAACACAGCTGGTCATTTGGTTGGTCTAGAAAAAGAGAGATGGGGTTCTCTGGATGTCACTGCGTGCTGCATATTCCACACAGCAGCCCTCTGCTTTCAGTAATGTGGTGCACAACGGGCCTGATCCTCCCTCAGTTGTGAGCCCGGTGGAAGCATGTCCCGTTTTCCATTTGTTTATTTATTTATCATCTTGTTTTCAGCCTCTGCAAAGCTTGGTGTAAGCATAGAGCCTGGGAAAGGTACACAGAGCAGAGTAACAGATAGTTGTGATTTGGTTACAAGGCAATAATTTAAGTGGACAGGTTTAGCTGATAACATAAAGCACACGAGAGAAATCGCTTTGGTTTATAAATGTCAGCAGAGCCCCCGTGAGTGAGCTGCTGCCTGCTGCTGCTGCTCCAGCCAATACATTATAAGGAGATATAAACAGATGTCTGAAAAAATCTGGCTGACCAAGATTAAAAGAATGGGGCTATAAATTAAAGTCTTCCTCGGCATCTCTTTAAGCAACTTTATGGACAGAGCACGTCCAAGTCAAAGGAGTGCTAATGCTCGAGGGATCTCCGGCTGGCTTGGGCTGCGGAGGCTCGGGCACGTGGCAGCACCCAGGGCTGGGGACGGTTTGTGGGGACAGCAGTGTCAGTCAGAGCTGGCATGGGAGACCAAAGCCTGTCCTGGTGCTTCTGCAGCTGATAGAGGGATGAAACCAAGAACAGGAATAACGCCATCCCTGCAGCGTTGCCACAGGATCAGCGTCTCCTGCTTGGAAAATAAACGCTGTCGCTCTGCTTTGACATTTATTCCCAATAAAGACCTTGTCATTTGTGCAGTGACAAGGGTTTTTATCCTGCTTTACCTGTTGGACACTGTCTTTTTGGCTGTGAGGCAGCTGAGTGATTGAGGGGCAGGTGGGTGGCACATCCCCAGCCGGGGCACTGGGTGCTCTGCTCAAACCCTGGGGCTTTCTCCTGATCCATCATCCCCAGGCGATGCAGTAGCACCTGTTCAAACTGAGAGCAGGTTCAGATTGGATATTAGGGAGGAATTGTTCCCCGTGAGGGTGGGCAGGCCCTGGCACAGGGTGCCCAGAGCAGCTGTGGCTGCCCCTGGATCCCTGGCAGTGCCCAAGGCCAGGCTGGACATTGGGGCTTGGAGCAGCCTGGGACAGTGGGAGGTGTCCCTGCCCATGGCAGGGATGGGATGAGATGGGATTTAAGGTTCCTTTCCACCCAAACCATCCTGTGATTCTGTGATTTTATTTTTAATTTATTTTAATTTATTTTAGTTGTGGTTAAAAAAATCCCAGGTGTGGGATATTTTTTAAGTGGTAAGGAGCACAAACCAGTTGTGGGGGCGGGAGTTTGCTGCTTCCCCCTCCACAGCTGTAGCCCTTCTGGCAGGTTTGTGGAGGGGATTTCACAGCTATTTCTACTCACTGGGTAGTTGATTTAGAGCTGGGAAATTAATTAGAATGGGAGCTCTTCCTTCCCTTTATGAGGAGCAAGGGATGAGGTCTAGCAGCTATAGGATTTGCAGCTCTCAGGGAAGTAGGACCATTCAGTAACACATCTATGCAGTGCCTACCTGTGGACACACATCTTATATTTGTCTAAGGTGTCAAGGAGAAAAAATGTTACAAAATGGCTTAAATATAAACGTGTTTTTATATTTTTTAAATTGAGTTTCATTTCCCAAATGCAACTTAATGCAAACAATAAGTAAAAAATTAATTTCTCTTGGGAAAAAGCTATTAACAGAATGATTCTGTTTTAGCAGCATGTGAAGCTGTGTAATTGCTTACATATGTATTGCTCCAGTGTGTGCTCCCAGTTGTTGAATAGTATCAAATTATAGGAATCAAAGAGAATCAACTATTTTTAAGGGAAATGTCTGGAAGCTACATATTGAAACATGATTAAAATTCAGGATTTCCAGCTTACTCGTCTAAATCAGCAATTTTAATCACATTATTCAAGTCAACCCACCCTCAAACACACTTCCTACTTCAAAATACCCCAAACTAAGTAAGACAGAAGACCTTCCTTGAACAGCTGTAATATTTTTAAGTGACAATGTCAATCTTTTTGTTGAAAGCAGAGATGTTTTTTATGGTTTATTTATTGAACCATTGTGCTTGTCCTGCTGTGCCATGGACCTGGGCTGCCGTGCGGGGCGGCGAGGAGGAATCCCTGGGGCACCGAGAGCTGCTTAAACACATCAGGGCTGCAAGTTTTGCTCTGGGGTTCAGACGCTCTCGGTCAAATCTCGTTTAGTGTGCAGAGCAGGAGCAGGAAGGGTTTGTGTCTTGGCTGCTGCAGCCTCTGTAATTTGGCTCTGCTGGGTGTGGGGCTCCTGTGCACCAGCTCGGATTTGGTTTTATTGACCGCTCGCTGAGAGTAGACACGGGAGGGCTGGGCCCCCCGCCCTTCTGGAGCCTGCTCCTGTGCTTTCCCTGTGGATGACTCTCTCTAGCAAAGCCCAGCCGCCTCCTTCCTCTCCCCTGGCAGCCGGAGGCTGATGTGGCCGGGTGCAGCCGGAGTGCCCCGTGCTGTGCTGTGCTGTGCTGTGCTGTGCTGCGCTGTGCTGTGCTCTGACAGGGGCTGTTCCTGGCTGTGTGACAGCCAGAGCTGCTGCAGCCACTGCTGGGGAGCCCAGCGCTGGCGACACGGCCAGGAAAGCCACTGGCTTTGGGGGGGAAGCGCCCAGCTCGCCCCTCGCTTTGCCCCTGAACACGCTGGTGTCTGTGGAGGAGGGGATCGTCCTCCTGCGTCCGTGCGTTCGGCACGCGATGACATTTTATCCTAGAACAGCTCGGGGTGGAAGGGACCTTAAAGCTCACCTCGTTCCACCTCCCTGCCAAGGGCAGGGACATCTTCCACCAGAGCAGGTTATCATTTGCTGTGTTTTGCTTGCTGGCAGAGCCCTGTCTCGGTGTCTCCTGAACCAGGGACAGGAGATGTGGTGTTGCCCTTTTCATGGAGATCCTACAAACTCCTTTCTGACCAGCACATCCCAGCTCCGCCACCAGCGAGGGGCACAGCTTGGCAACGGCACCGAATTCCTGCAGAGCCCAACTTCTCAGCGTGGGAGGATGCTCCCGTAGATAGGCAGAGATTAAAGGTCCCGTGTATCACAAGTTAAAGGAGCGGGAGGAGGTTGGGATCTGTCCATGGAAAGCACTCCAAGCATGGGGGAGGCACATCTAACCTGCCCTCCCATAGTTTAGGATGGGAGGATAATCACATCTGTCCTCTCACATATCCAACCAGTGCAACTTCCATTGGACAGGACTGATGAGAGGAAGAGGGTCTACCAGAAATGCAAACCTTGTTCTAATAGGAAATCCTCCAAGATGGATTTTCCTGGTTTTTCTGAATGCATTTGTACCTGCTGGATGGCTACAGGCTTTGAAATGTTTCTGTCTGAATTGTGACAAACATTCAGGATGTTACGCAGGAAGCACCAGGTCCTTTGATCAGGGAAATGTCTCTTTGGTCTTGAACAGGGAGGGATCAATCCAGTTGTTCCTGAGACTAGAGCTTTTTGTCTTTGAGTATGTATTTGTTGTACAAAATAATTACCCTTGTCTTCACTTCCCCGTGGCAGGAGATGCTCCCTGTCTCCTGCATGCTGTTACTCTATCGCAGGCGTCTTTTTAGGTAAAAGGAAAGAGAGGAAGGAAAGGCTGAATAGGGAGTCCTCCTCAGGAGGGAGGAGGGTGAGCAGCTGTGGTCTGTCTGTCCGTCTGTGAGCAGCTCTGTAGCTGCTCAGCTGCAGCCTCGCTGGCCTGGGCAGGCAGATTTCCTGCATTAAGAGAAGAAGTGTTGCCATCAAGAAGTAGCAACCAAATATTGCCTCCTGTCCAACCCGGTGCTGGGCTGGCCATCGAGATGTGTTTGTGGAGAACTGTGACCAAGGAAAAACACTCTGAATTTCCTATCTTTTCTGCATCTAAAACTGAAGCCTAATGTATTCTGTGCATTTTCGTTGGCAGATAGTAGTGATCATAAATTCCTTTTAATACAGTATTTCCACACCACCACAGCCTTGATGTACAGCGTACCGGGCTGTACTCTGCGGGATGCTGTGATTTCCCTTTGGCAGCTGCATTTTATTCTGTCTGCCCCAATCAGCAACCAATTCCCCTTTCTCCAGGTAGCCTCCAGATCCACTCCTGATGTGGAGTTTTAGTGCTCTCCTAGGAACTGGGCTGGAAGGGAGGAAGGAACCAGTGTCTGCTGGGCTCAGGGTTCCACCTCTGCTGTGGATCAGAGCCAGCCTGGCAGCACAGGACACCTTTGGTGGCTCGGGGTGGCATTTCTGGGAGGGTAAAGCAGCGCTTTAGGGGTGCTACTGGAGGGGAGGGGGGTCAGTGGTGGATACCCCACTCCTCGCTGTGTGGGATGAAGGTTTTCTCCCCTTCTCTCAGGGAGGAGCATGTGCCTTCAGCTCCCAGTTCCTCCCAAAGCTGGAACTGGGCACGTGCTCTGAAATAACGTGACCTTTGTTTGTAGGCCAGGCTGTTCCTGCAGGGTCACACGTGCGGCTGAACCTGCAGACAGGAGAGAGAGAAGCCAAGCTCCCAGACAGCGAAAATGGGGAAAGTGACACAAGGGAAGAGAGAAGAAGGAAAAGGTACAGACAGGCAAGGCATTGGGTCGGGTGGGCTGTGGGATTCATGCCTTTCATTAGAGGCCAGGTTCCCTGGTGCACCCAATTACTGTCTCTTCCTGAGACTTAATTGCTGGATTAGGAGCTCAGCAGCGCTGAAAGCAGAGCCCTGTCCTTTGTGCTCCCTTCGGGATGGCGCTGGAGGTGCCCTGAGTGCACATTCAGAGGCACCTCCATGGCTTCTCATGCCATGACACCGAAGCTAAATTGGCAACGTGGCTTCTTTGAATAACATTTAGTCCTTTGAAATATCTGCAGCAACTGGTCTGAAACTGCTTTCTGAGCCCACTCCCTGGGAACAGCGGTGAGGGGCTGAGGGCTGGCCTGAGCCAGGAGCTGCTGTGTCCCAGCTGGGAGCAGCCCCACAGCCTCACCTGCACGCCAGGCACTGCCACAGCCCCCGGAGATCACACCACCTTCCCTGCAGCCACCTTTTCAAACGTGCTTTAAACATCAGCTGATGCTGACTTTCCCCTTGGAACCCTCTGAACAAAGGCTGGTTTAGTTACTATGGGGAATTTCTTTCCTGAAGTGCGTGGGATTTCCCACTGCCACCTGCCCTGGGGATGCTCGGGGAGCGCGGGGCTTTGCGGGGCAGGGGCTGAGCTCGGGGCCCTGTTGGGCCCACAGCCCCTGGCACCAGCACCGCCTGCCCAGCACAGCCTGCGCTGCCCCTCCAGGCGTCCCCCGAGCGGGGCACAGGGGCCAGGGGCCGCTGCCGGCAGCAGGAATCCGGGCAGGGCGAGGATCCCCTCGCTTGGCTTTTGTCTCTGGGACGATCCGGGCACAGGGCAATGCAGTGCAGGGGGGAAGCAAAGCCCGGAGCCTTTGGAGGCTCCGAGCCTTAAACATCACCCCTGCAGCAGCCCAGATCCAGGTCCCGCAATTCCCAAGGCTGTCACGGCCTTCAGAGCACGGATGGGGATTTGCCTCCCTGTGGCCTGAGGCGGCTCTCGGCCCAGGAGTCCCTGTGGCTCCAGCAGGAAGGGGGCAGGAGGTTTCCTGCCTGCTTTGGTGGCATCGCTGCAGGGGCCGCTCCTGTCAGAGCCCCTCTCTGCTGGTGACAGCTTTGCTCTTGGGGACACGAGCAGTGCCCAGTGCCGGGAGCGGCCTCAGTGGGACCCCCTGTGCACAGGGACTCCCAGCCCCAGGGC
>VZTI01005753.1:220011-236176 GCA_013397865.1 Struthidea cinerea | reverse complement strand
TCTACCTCTTAAATAATTCCTCTTACACCGATTCCTCCTGCCTTTATTTCGCTGTTGCGTTCCCACCCATTCCTCTGCCGGTCCAGCCTCCGCGGGCTCTGCCTCTCTCCCAGCGCCGAGACTTGGGTTTATTTATTTGATTCCCTTTTCCTCACAAACCTTTGGGGTTTTGAGGGGGGGTTTCAGGGCATTTTTCAAAGGAGGAGAAATGCTGGCGCGGGGTTCCATCCACCCACGGTGCTGTGCTGGGGAGGGGTTGGCATCTCGGTGGCCAAACTGAGGTTTTGGAATTCCCTTTTCTTGGCCAAAAAAATTCACCCTTCAACGCTTCCCCGGTGCTTGCAGTTGTTGGAGGAAAATGCCACCAGGCCCTTGGTCCCTCACCCCAGTAAAGAGGGAATTTGGTCCCTAAACGGAGTTTTTGGAGCTGCCTGGGGACCCTCGAGCAAATTTTTTCCTCTCGGGGTCAGGGGCGGAAGGAAAAGTGAGAGAACACAAAACAACAAAAGGTTTTGTTTCCAAATATTGGATCAGGGGACGTGAAGGGAAAGGCAATCTTGGAGGCAAACAGAGCCTTTCCCTCCGGCTGAGGCAGGGCAGGAAAAAATCCCTCTGGGATCAGAGGATCCTGGACCCCACCCTGGATGGTTTGCCCCGACTCTCTTTGCCCCAAACTCGACGGAATCAGGAGCTTTTTGCTGTTGAAGACAATTTTCTTAACGAGGGCAACAAAAGACGTCAAGAAGATTCCAGCTTGGGTTTGAAACAAACGTTTCTACGGAGCCTCCCGAGGATCCGAGCTGGTGTTTCCTCGGCTCACAGTGACACCATTCCGTGGGATTCTGGGGGAACAAGTGACATTTTAAGATGAAAAGGATGTACAGCACATCCCTGTGGCTGCCCGGAGCTGAGTGGGAATGGCAGGACGAGCACACGGAGCCGGTGGCTGTGCCCGGGAAAATTGGGGCAGCGCATCCTGAGGGGCCTTGGTGGAGGGTGGGGATGGAGGGAAGGATCCAGCCAGGAGGATCCATGGATTCCGTGGGTCTGCAGCTCCTGCTTCCTCTCATGCCATGGGAGGGGACAGGGAGGGTGAGGATGGAGGGAAGGATCCAGACTGTGAGGATTGGGGGTGTCCATGGATTCCGTGGGTCTGGCTGCAGCTCCTGCTTCCTCCCGTGAATGTGGGACAAGGAAAGTGACAGTGGAAGGAAGGATCTGGCCAGGGAGGATCCATGAATTCCTTGGATCTGGTGAAGCTCCTGCTTCCTCCCAGGAGTGTAGGACAGGGAGGGTGAGGATGGAGGGAAGGATCCAGCCAGGAGGATCCATGGATTCCGTGGGTCTGGCTGCAGCTCCTGCTTCCTCCCAGGAGTGTAGGACAGGGAGGGTGGGGATGGACGGAAGGATCCAGCCAGGAGGATCCATGGATTCCGTGGGTCTGGCTGCAGCTCCTGCTTCCTCCCATGAGTGTAGGACAGGGAGGGTGGGGATGGACNAGCTCCTGCTTCCTCTCATGCCATGGGAGGGGACAGGGAGGGTGAGGATGGAGGGAAGGATCCAGACTGTGAGGATTGGGGGTGTCCATGGATTCCGTGGGTCTGGCTGCAGCTCCTGCTTCCTCCCATGAGTGTAGGACAGGGAGGGTGAGGATGGAGGGAAGGATCCAGCCAGGGAGGATCCATGGGTTCCTTGGATCTGGTGAAGCTGCTGCTTCCTGCTGTGAGTGTGGGACAGGGAAGGTGAGGATGGAAGGAAGGATCCGGCCAGGGAGGATCCCTACAGAGGCAGGGAGAGCGCAGGGGTGTGGGCAGGAGAAAGCACTGGCGGGGGGTGGGGGAAAGGGATTCCAGGTGGGAATAACTCCTGGCAGCAAAGCCAGGGGGAGTGACACAGGGGCAGGGAGCTGTGCTGGGTGGGGACATCCGGGCTGGGAGCAAAGCACGGCTCGGGAGCTGGAATAAAAAAGGTGGGAAGAGAAAAGAGGGATCCAGCAGGGGATGAGGCTGGGAGCAGGGGACAGGGGGCAGCTGAGCCAGTGTCACCTTGGCCAGGCTGTGCTGGGGACAAGGACGAGGCCTGGGGCGTCCTGCGGGTACCGGGCACTCGGTGGGAATGTGAAGGATCAGGATTGACCTCTCCTGCCTGGGAGGACGATTTTTAGGGGCTGCTCTGCCCCTGTGACAAAGAAGCTGCAAGGAAAACTCTCCCTGGGTGCTCAGGGACTTTTCCTTCCTCAGCCCCTCCTCGCTGGCTGGGCTGGAAGGCGGGATTTGAGCGAGGGGAGAAGGGATCTGGTCGGGATGAAGGTGCTGAGCTCCCCTCTGCTGCCTGAGGATCCAGCCCTGAGCGCAGCGTGCAATTCCCAGAACTCCAGGAGGAAAATCAGGGAGATTCTCTCCCTTTCCCAGCACTTCCCAGCTCGCACAAGCTGTTGGTGCCGCTTCCCCTGACACAGGAAGGCAGAAAGGAGCGCTGGTGGGAAGGAAGCAGGGGAAGGAAAGGAAAGAAATGAAATCATCCTCCTCCACAAGGCACCAGAATTCCCAAACCAGCCAGGATCCAGCTCAGAAATATTCCCAGAGCGTTTGGGGGGGTTGGTATCGGGTGTGACACCCCTGCTGGGATGTGTGACGCTGCCGAGTGCTGGCTGTGCCACAAACCCACGGACAGGCACCTCTCTTCCCTTTCACATTCCGAGCAGCTGGAAATGCTGGGAATGCTGGGAATGCTGGGAATGGCACTGCCAAGGTGCAGCAGCTCCGTGCCTCGGAGCAGATGTTGCTCCTCCCGCTCCACCAGCACTCGTCCGCTTCCCAGATGTCCCTGGCTAACGAGCAGCTCCTTCCCCCCATTCCAGGGGTCATCCCGGGTCTGAGGGGTTTAAAAATATCCATGGATTGTGCAGCTGGGCACAGTCCAAGTGTTCTGCTGTGCGTGGGGAAGTTCCAGGCCGGACGAGGAGGTGGATTTGGGGAGCGTTTTGAACTCCTTTTTAAGCCAGGACGAAGCAGAAGTGTTGATCACGATACATCCCACGTTTTTCCCCCAGCAAACTCCATGGATGCTGCAGCCACGGGATTCACCCATCCTGGTGGAGGTGGGCTGGGAGTTTCCAAATCATCCCGTGAATGAGGTGGACGGAGAGACCCCAAACCATCCCATGCAGGAGGTGGACGGAGAGATCCCAAACCATCCCATGCATGATCCCAGAGTGGGATTGCCACCCACCCCATCCCACCTGGAGGGACATTCCTGGCCTCTTTTCCTGCTCCCCGTAAGAGCCCTGCAGTGGCTTTGAGCGAGCTCAGGGGAATTCCCTTGGGATGGGAGCTGGGGGGATTTGGGAGCGCGGCGACCTCAAAGTCCTGGTGGGGTTTCCAGGCTGTGCCCTACCCCGAGCGGGGACAGTGTTGCAGCCGGGTTATCCTGAAGGGAAAAGCCTCCTGCTTCCCAAATCCGGAGTTTCCCTGCTCAGCTGCCGAAGCTCGGCCACCGCCCCAACATCTCCGGGTGCTGACACCCTGCTTGTCCCTCTCCCTGCACCACCCGAAGGGCCCCGAGATGGCTGGAACCCACAAGAGGTGGCGATGAGAGGTCCTGTGGGGTCTTCATCGCCCTCCTCTGCACACCCCTGGGCAGGGAATGCGCCACTCCTGTCCCTTGGGATGCCCACGGCCACCTCAGGGGCTGTGCCCAGCTCTCCTCGCTAACTCTGTCCCTGTCCCTTGGAAACTCTGTCCCTGCCCCGTCACCCCTGGCAAAGGGGGAAAACACCTCTGTCCGCCCCTCCTGGACGTGAATTCTGCTGTCACTGCTGCTCCAGAGGATGAAGGCAACTCCTGCCACCAGCCGGGTCATCCTCGAGCTCCAGAACCACCCAACCCGAGCACGTGGGCAGCAAAAGCTGTTCCTCCACTCCCTCAACCCCAAAGGAGCAGCAGCCAGCACCTCGCGTGTGGGACAGGGATGGGGTCACACGGCTGTCCCCAGGCTCAGCCCCACAGCACTGAGCAGAGCTGTGCTGCCCTCATTAGACACCCCCAAATTAATCAGTGCCCTGCAGCTCTGAGAAGAGCCTGTGTTGTTCTGCACTGACCCGAAAGGATTTGTCAGCGGTCACCGCCGCCGTGCTGGGGAATGGTGTCTGCTCCCGTTCCAGCTTTTCCTTCTGGTCTGGGCTTGGGTTCCCTGGTTTTTTGGTTTTTTCCCAAAGAAAAAGGGATTTTGTTTGTGTTCGTCCTTCGGCAGCAGGAAATTTCCAAAGGAACGGCCGCTTTCAGTCAAAGTCTGTCCCCTCTGAACGGGCCGGTGAGGTCTGGGGAGGTTTTCCCCGTTTCTTTTTGAACTTCTCCAGGATAAGACTCAGGAAAAGCAGGAGTGGGGTGTGGGGTCAGCACCCCCAGCTGTGTGTGGGGACAGATGTGAGGGGACAAACGGCGGTGTGAGAACTGCCCGGCAGCCAGACTCCTGCCTTGCCACAGATCCAGGGAAGTGGCCTCGGGGTCTTCTTCCCTCCACTTCAGTCTGAAGCCCCGACAGCTCGGGCTGTGCTGAGAGTTCGTCACCCCAAACAGGGCAGGGAGGCTCTTTATGGTCTCGGCTGAGGCTCAGTGCTGGGTTCTGACGGGGGCCCTGGGAGCACAGGTGGCGATCGGTGTTTTCCCCCAGGACAGGAGGAAACGGCCTCGAGTTGCTCTGGGGGAGCTGTGGGGTGGCTGTCAGGGGAATTAATGCCTTCGCTGAAAGGGTTGTGGAGCTCTGGCAAAGCTGCCCAGAGCAGTGGGGGAGTCACCATCACCGCTGGGATCTGCAAGCACGTGGATGTGGCACTTGGGGACACCTTCGTGGTGGCCTTGGCGGTGCTAACGTTGAACCCCATGACCTTGGAGGGCTTTTCCAACCTAAGCGACCCCGCGATTCCGTGCCCGCGGTGCCAGTGCTCCCACGGGGAAAAGCACCACAACCCGTCCCCGTTTCTGCTCCCTGCCCTCCTCCAGGCTCACCCCACAGCCCCTCAGTCCATCCGTCGCTCCCTGGGAATGGGGATGGTGAGCAGGGCATGGATCGGCCCCTGGGGTTGCCCCGTGCTGCCCCGCTGTCGCTGTCACTGCTGAAAGGCAGCAAAAAAAAGGAGGGATTTGCTTTGGGATGGCCACGGAAAATTCAGCCAAGGGTGAGGTGGCACTTTTTGGGAATGTGAGAGCTGCTGAGCATCATTTCCTGGCTCAGACCTGCACCGGAGCAGCTCAGGGATGTTAATTTAAAGCAGTCTGGGGTGTCACACCCGAGCCCAGGTTTGCTCTGTCCCAGAGCGATGCCCAACGCTCTCGAGGGCAGAGCTGCAGCTTCTCCTCCTCCTCCCTGGGCTCCCACCCTCGGGGAAGGTTCTGGCAGCAGCGAGGCAGCAGCAGCTCAAGGCTGGTGTTTGAAGAACGAGTTCGATCCGCGTTGTGCGATTTGGGGAACTGCAGTGGGGAGGCGGCGGCAGCTCGGGATATCGGGGGTAAAATAACATCAATAACGGAGAGAGCGGGGAGGGAACGAGCCGGGGCTGCCGTCAGCTCGCTGATTTAGGATTCACTTTGAAAACCCTTTCCCCTTCAGAGGAAACACGTGCGTGCCCCGCCGGCATCCCCCGCCCCCGCCCCGCTCCGTGCACTCCCGGCAGGAGGAGCTCGGGAAGGGAGGGAAGGGGAGGATTGCGGGAGCAAAGCGGAGTTTTGGACCAAATCCCTTCGGGAGAGGGGCTGGGCCGGCAATTCCCGCCGGATAAATGGAGAGTGGGTGGCCCCGGGCTTTACGCTCGGGGTGTGGTCAGGCTTTGGCCAGCGGGGAGGGGGAGAGGCTCGTCCTCAGCGCGGGGGTCCAGGCGCATCCCCCTGGGAAGAGCTTCAGAGGCTCTCCCGCCTCCAACACCTTCCCTGCTCGTAGCCTCTGCTGGGCGCTGTCGTTCTTCCAAGCACCGCTTCATCGCGCTAATTAACACGTTCTGGGATAATTCTTGCTGGCTTCCATGGGACAGCAGTCAGCTTTTATCAGCGCTTTGCCGTGGCTGCGGTGTTTGCTCGGGTCCAGCATGACCTTGGGCGTTATCCCACCCTGCCGCCAGGGCTGGGCGCTCCTTCCCCGGCCACTTTCCGCGAAGGTGACACCACGGGGTGATGCGGTTTGGAATTGCCCTTTCCAGCCAAAATTGATCGTTCTGCCCTTTGATCCCGCTCTCTTCTTGCCTCCCCTTCCCTTGTGCCCGCGGGAGCGACAAGGGCTGCTGGGGATGGGTCAGGACGGGCACACAGGTGGCTTTTTCTCCCCAAAACCCATCTCTTGGAGCTCACACGCCCTCCTGCTCCATCCTCGTGGAGGCTGGGGGAGAAGGAGGCTCTCAGGTGCGTCAGACCTGGAATGGGAGGCTGCATCCCTCTCCCTCACCTCAAATCCATCAAATCAAATCCATCCATCAAATGGATGTTTAATCCCAGATCCCTGTGGCTGGGGAGCTGAGAAGGTTTGGGGGTTGCCACACGAATCGCTCCAGATTTTGGCCCTCGTGTTCGGGGTTAAAATCCCCCCCTGCCCCACATCCCCTCCCACCGACACGCGCAGGAAACGCAATGGAAGAGGCTTAAGGATGTTTTTGGCACCGTTACTGATATTTCCCGGGGGAAATTCCTGCCGGAGAGCCAAGCCACCCCTCCCTCCCTCCTCTCCCCGCTGTCCCCTCGCTGCTGCCGGCGCTGGCCGTGATCGATTCCCGGTGTCACGCCGGGGCAAGTCAGGGCCCCGCGCCCCCAGCGCCGGCCGGGCTGCGGGGAAAAGTCACCCGCATCAGCGTCACGGTCATTAATCTTAATTAGAGGTGCCAGGGCGGCTCGGAGCCCATCAACCCCGGCTCGTCTCGGCTGTCAAACCCAGCTCCCGCCGGGCTCAGCCCCTCCGTGCCCAGGGAAGGGGCAGGGAGAAGGCGGAAATGGTGGAAATTTAGGGAGAGCAGGAGAGCTCTGGGGTTTTTTAAGAGCTCAGATGTTGCAGCGTGCCCTTGCTGTCACCCTCTGCCTCCCCGTCCCGATGTCCCCCACCCCCTTTCACAGCCCCCAAAAGGACCCTAAGGCAGCAGCACCACACCAGCATTAACCCTACCCCTGATTTCTTTTGTTCCCAGCAATTATGAAAACCTCCGAGATTTGGCCTCCGCCTGACACAGTCCCCCGTCTCTGCATCCCCAAAATATTCCGGGGGGTGCTTCCCAGCCTGTGCCGCCTTTTAGAAGGGCGGAAAAAAGGCTCCGATTCCGGCGGCTGCTCAGTGCAGGAGAGCTCGCTGCTGCATTAGCTGGATCAGCTTGGAAAACGTATCCTTCAATCGGTTTAAACCCTTAGGCTCGATGTAATTTCGCTGCTGCCTTCTCTCTGAGGTGCTTTTACGGCTGCTATCTCTGAGTATTTACAGCAAAGCGAGGAGAGACTCGGCTCCGATTGTCCCCGCCACGGGTGGCAGCTCCAGGGCTGGCACAAGGGGTTTTTCCAGGGATTCTGGCACGGGCAAGGAGCATCTTTCAGCACCAGCAAAACGTCCAGTGCGGGCAGGAGCTGGTCCTTAAATCCTCCCATCCCAGGTTTTTCCTCCTGGGAGCTGAGTTTGCTGGGGGTGCAGCTCCCCGCGGGGACGCTCCCTGATTTTGGCCACCCATTCTATCCAGGTTTTCAGGAGGAAAAGCCACTCTGGGGGTGAGGGGAAGCTGCAAATCAGCCGTGCTTGCCCACGCCGAGAATTCACGCCTGGAACCGAGCTCGGGTTTAAATCGGGCGCAGAACTAGAGTTGGGCTTGTGCTTAACCCCAGCTCCGCCAGACAAAAGGGCGCTGCCTAAAGTTCAGCACGAGCTTAAACTTAAACCAAGCCAAGTCAGCCGAGCCCAGCCCCGCAGCGAGCTCCTGAAACGGAGCTAATTGCGCATTGTGCGGCAGGCGGGCCCTCGCCTCCAAAATCCCCACAATTAATTCTTGGGAACGTTCCGCGGCAGCTGCGCCATCGATGCCAGCGGTGCTTCCAGCTGGATTCCACGGGGCGGTGGGATTTCGCTCCCTGGATGTGAAAAGGGGTTTATTAGAGCAGCCCTGGGCCGTGTTTTGGGTACGTGGGGTGAGTCCAAGCGGGACTCACAGCTCAAAGCCCACAGGGGAGCAGAGCAGGGAGGGGAGAAAGGATGGGAGCCCTCCCCATGGCCTGCACCCTGAAAATGGGGAGATTTCTGCATCATTTGTGCTTCCCTGGATCTTTCCCAACATCCAGGGCATCCCTGCTGTCCCCGCTCCTGGCGGGAGCATCATCATCCCTGTCCTGCACCACAGCTGGGCTGCTCAGGGTGGCACCCCCGGTGCTGCCTCGATCCTAAACCCACCCTAAACCCACCCTGTGCCCATGCAAGACCCTGTAAATGTTTTTTATCCCCTATTTGTTATCCCACCCTGCAGGTAATCGGAGTTAATTCACCCGCGCGGCCCCAGAACTGCCAGGACCTTCTCCAAAACCCGCTCGGGGGCTGTGACAGGTTGCAGCCAGCTGTCCCTTTCCAGACATTTTCGAACAGCCGGGATGGAGGGAAACGCTCCAGGTTTGGGAGGCAGAGACAGGAAATGACCCCGGCCACAGAAGACTTGTCCTGGGATTTTGCAGCTGCCCTTTCCTCCCATCCGTGGAAGGCACCACGAGGGACGCCCACCACACCGCTCTGTTCTTTGGGACGGAGTCCATTTGTCCATCCCTCCATCCATCCCTCCGTCCATCCCTCCGTCCATCCCTCCATCCATTGCATCTCAATTGAGCCATGAGCCGGGGCCGTTTGCTGCCTGGGCCACGCGGACGAAGGGAAAGTTGTTAATGTGGCAAATGAAATTCATTAATCAGGGGACAGAGAAAACCCTGAAGGGAAGGGCTCTCGTTCACCCACTCCCTGACGCCTCTAATGGGGCTTTGGTTTGCCTGCGTCTTCATCTCACGGATGCAGAAATTCCAGGACGGAGCCGAGTTGGAAATTCCAGCAGGAGGAAGCCCAAAATCGCCGTCCCCACCTCGCTTTGCATCCTGCAGGCTGGGGAGGTTGCTAAGTGACAGCGTTTCTGCTCTCGCTGTGAGAACCTGGGCACTTCAAAGCCAGAAAATGGCGATTTAAGGACATGATAACTCCTGGGCTTTGCGAGGCTCTTTGTTCCGCGAGGAACGGGGGGAATTCCATGCGGGAATTTGGAGGGGATGGCCGGGAATTTGGCCTTGGCCACGCCTGGCCTGCAAACAGATTGTCGCCAGTCAGAGGTGGAAAAATCCAGTCCATTCCCAAATTCTGACCCTCAAGACACTCCTTGGATCTTCCCCGTGCTATCAAATCCAGAACAAATCCCAACAAAGGGATCCAAACCCCTCTCCCTGCTCCTAGACCACAACACTCAAACCCCTTCCCGGCCTTCCAGAGATGTGGATCGGAGCGAGGGATGCAGCATGCCCAGGGATCCGCGGGCATCCCTGCGGGGGTTTCAGCCCAGTTTGAGCCGAAGGGGGTGCCGTGCCTCAGTTTCCCTGCCCGGTGTAGGGTGCTGCAGGGACAGCCGTGTGCCACAGCCAGGCCCGTGGGTCGCGTCCCAGGTGCGATGCTGAGGAGCTGATCCCAATTTTACTGGCTGTGACGCGGGACCGAGCGCAGCCTGCTCCACGAATTCCCGAGCGGATGGGGCGGCTCCTGGAGCCCACACCAGCCCAGCCCTTCCCCTCCCCCCGCTGCCCGGCAGCTCCGTTTATTTTGTTCATCCCGCTGCTGTTGTGCGATCCCCTTTAAAGGCGTCGATTTGCCACCGAGGCCTCGATAAGCGATCGGGAGCAATCGGCGCTCCAGTCTCGCCGTGGGTCACGTGCTGCTGGCAGTGAGGGGGGAAAGGGGGAAAGGGATGCCTTGAGAGGCCTCCTGGAAACAGAGACTGGACAGGAGTGAGGGAATGAGGTGGGTATTTATTTGAAAGGCCTTCAAAGGTACCCCTGGGGAGCCAGAGGCTGCTCTCAAAATGGACCCCAGGATGGACAGCAGGTCACGAGTTCTTCACACTTTTATAGGCTTGGTTCATTTGCTTATCAGGGTTAATTCTCCAATTAAAGCTTCAGGTAATAATGTAATTTCCCCTCAGCTTGCCCCCGTCTCAGAGGGTTTTGGTTTGTACTTTTTGGGCCCAGGACGGTCTGGGTGTCCTTGGAGACAAAGCCCGGAGAGGTTTGTTGTGTCTGCCCAGCAGAAGTTAACAGGCCACAAGAAACTTCAGAGTTGCACACCGGGCAGCGCAGGATTTGAAAAATAGAAAAGCTCAAACCTAAGGCATCAAAAGGAGAGGGAAAAGAAGGAGGAGAAATGGCTGGGGCTCCCCACAGCCAGCCTGGATCCATCCCTCATCCCGTTCCACGTCCCTGGAAGGCTGGGAGGGGGTTTGAGTGTGGCGGTGTGGGAGCAGGGAGACGGGTTGGGATCCCTTTGTTGGGGTTTATCCTGGGTTTAGCAGCACAAAGAGCACGAGCTCAGGCTGGGACGCAGGGCAGGCATGGCCTCTGCAGGGCCTGCAGATCCAAGGAGTCTCCTGAGGGTCAGAACTGGGGAATAAACTGGGTTTTTCCACCCCTGGTTGGGCACGAGCACGATCAGAGCCGTAGGATCCTGCGGGAAGCGTAGCACAGAACCCCCGCAGCAGGGCTGGGAGTTCTCTTTCCACTTGGGCTTCAAAAGTTTCTCCTCTCCCTGCTCGGGTTTGAGGCCTTGGATGCCACCTTTGCCTCCTGTGTCTTCTGCCATTTTCTTGAGAAAACACCTTTTTTTGGAGGGAGCGGGGAGAGAAGAAGGAAATCCCAACGTGATTCCAGGGAAATCTCTACATCGGCGAGCTCAGAAACAGAAAGTGAGAAACAAAACCTTCCCCGGCTCTCTCGGGCAAAAACAATTTACAGGAGCACTGCGGGGGAGGATGAAACATCCCAGCACCGCGGTTTTCAGCAATAAATTTCCAGCACCTTCCTAACCAGCCTGAAAAAGGTCTTCAGAGGGCCCCAAAAAGCGCAGTTAAGGTGGGTTTTGGGGGTATCTGTGTCTTTTTAACCATTAGTTGAGAATGAAACCATGAGAGCTGTCCCAGAGAGGCTTTGCCTCCGTGGTGATGGATGGAGAACTCTCTCCTGGCCGTAACCTCCAAGGCAAACCCTAAACCCAAAATCTGGTCGTGGAGAGGGAGAGAGAGGGAGAGAGAGGGAGGGAGGACCTGGCAAATGCGAGCGCTGTGGGGATTTGAAAACAAATCCTGAGCGTTCTTCGAGGGGAAAGAAAACAAACCATGAAGCAGCTACCTGAGAGCCCTGCGGTGAGGACAGCTTCAAAAACTCCCTCAGGAAGGGATCCAGCTGCTTTCCAGAGGGTTTGGGAGCTGCTTTTTGGGGGCAGGGATGTGCAGGGGGCGGCTGTGCCCTGCTGGCATTCCCAGAGCGCAGAGGCGAAGCGATGCTCTTTGGCGGTGGGGAAACACCTCAGAAATGAGGTGGGTTTTGGGTGAAATGGCACTGAACTTGTTGCTGCCGCTCCCAGAAATCCCTGGATTGTGTTTCTCACCCCTCCAGTGGTTTTTTTTGCGGGAATGGAGATGACCCCCAGCGCGTTTCCCGTGTTCTCACCCTCGGCAGGATGGCCGGTTTGTGTGGGTGCCACCAGAACCAGCAAAACCCACCCCAGCGCCCCAAAGAAACCCCTCACCAAAACAAAAACCCCTTCCAGGCTGTAAAGATCCCCAGATTCCCAGTTTTTCTCTGGGGAGGAGGAAGATTTTCACGTGATGAGCAGGAGGCTGTCCCACAGAGCAGGACCCTGAGCTGCCTCTCCCTGAGACCAAATCCTTAAGGCTGCCCCCAAGAGGGATCATTTCCGAACTGGAGGGCTCATCCTGGCCCTGGGCATGCTGGATTCCACACTTTTGCAGCCCCCAGATTTTTTCCAGAGGCATTTTGGCATCTCCAGCTGTTGGCAGAGCAGGGCCGAGGCCATTCCTGCCCGAGACCTCCCCAAACTCAAAATCTCCTTCCCAGCTATGCCGACAACAGATTCATTTGGGCTTTTTCTCCTTCCTGGTTCCGGAGTCGTTCAGGGAACATTAAAAAATCACTTTCCAGAGCCATCATCTGTGCTGTGTCTCTGTTCCAGTCAAAATCAAAAGGGCTTGGGTTGATTTCCAGCTTTTTAAGGCAAAAAGAGAAATAAATGCAATCAAAGGACGTGTCGGGGGGAAGAAACTTCAGATCAAAGGATTGGGGCGGCTCGTTGTGAGCCAAGGAAATGTGTCAAGAGGAAATATTTTTATTTCTGAATGTGGGGTTTTTTTGCCTGACCTTTTTTCTCCAGGAGTTTTCAGCCACAAACTGTCAGGGGTAAATCCAAGGGGCTCGGAGCTATCCTGGGATGGTGGAAGGGGGTGAAGGTGTCTGGGAGGGGTGGAATGAGAAGATTTTTGAGGTGCCTTTCCAACCCAAATCATTCCATGATCCCTGTGGGGATCTGGAGTGGGGAGAGGGAGCTTGGGAGGGTGCGGGGATTCCCCATGGAGCTGCCTCTGCTTCCAGAGGGAATGGGATGGATCAGGAGGGGTGAGGATCACCGAGATGGGGGGTGAAGGGGTGGAGAAGAGGCAAAACCCTTTTGTTGCCACTAGAGAGTCAAAGATGGGACTTCGAGGTGCTCGTGGGCATCTCCCTGCTCGTGTCACCTCTCTCCAGCTCCCTGGGAGCCTCCAGCTCCGTAAATCCCTGGCTGGGTTACACCGATCCCAAAATTTTCCCCGCTCCACTGCCAGTACAAGTCAGAGAATCCTCCCCTTTCCCTCAGCAGCCCCAGAGCCATCCGAGCAGCAGTTATCCCTCATTTTTCCCCACTGCGAAAACCGGGAACTTTGGTTCCCGCAGCCCCAAACCGGGCCGGTGTTTATCAGTCTGCTCAGTGGGGTCCTGGCAGATAAAATGCGTTTCACCGCGAGGACGTGAAGGGATGGGCTCCCGGGAAGCAGCGGGATCATTTCCATGGCATCGATCGGGGGCAGAGCTGCTGCTGGCTCAGCATTTTGGACCCCTGGATTTCATCAGCGGAGTGCTCAGCCCTCGGCTAATTGGATTTGCTGTCGTTAGGGTGATCTATGGCTCCTCCAAGAATTCTGGGCACGGGCCTGGCTGGGATTTCAGCAGGGACAGGGAGCCAGAAAGGCCCGGAGCTGCAAGGTCGGGCAGGAAAAGGCATCGAGGGGTGTTGGGATACCAAATATTGGGATAGCTCTCCCTAGGGATGGCAGGGACAGAGCTGGAGCTGGGTGAAAATTTGGGCTGAGGGGAGATTTTGGTTTGAACTGAAACGGCGCCTTGCAAAGGGCGGAACGAGACCCTGCAAACGCAGGGTCAGGGAGGGTGTGAAAACCGGCCGGGATTAATTACTGAGCAGTGAATCCCTGCTGCATTAATTAGGCTGCATCCCAAGCCGCAGCCCCGAGCCTGCCACAGGCCAAGGACGTGTCGGTGGCGAGGTAAACTGAGGCACGGGTGGGCGAGGCTTTGTCACAGGGCCTGGAGGGGCTCTGCACCTTGTCCCTGCCACGCTGGGTCATGGCAGAGATGCTGTTTCCGTCCCCAGTTTGGTATTTCCAGGTGCAGCTCATTTAAGATGTTTTTCCCTCAATCTGGAAGAGAAAAAAATCTGGGAAAAAAATCTGGGGGAAAAAATCTGGAAAAACCCAAAGTTTTTCCTCCATCCATTGGAGCAGCTCCTTCAATTTCCAATGAAGACAAAAAGAGAGCTGCAACAACAACCACCAAAAAAGCTGTAAAGCCACTAATTTTTGAGGAATGAAACGGTTCCTTTCCTGGCCAAAAGGCTTGGCTTTCCCTCGGCCGGCACAGAAATATACTCAATTTTGGCGCCAAGCATGAGGAGAGCCCGGGAGCTCAGCTGTGCCTCAAAAATCAGATATTCGGGAGGTGTTTCATCCCACGGGAAGGAGGAGAAGCTCCAGAACCCCCAGCCTGGTTTTCCATCGTGTCCAAGAGGAGCCCTTTGCCGAGAGGGAGCGTGGAGCCCGGCAGATGGATAATTGGGAGCTGTGTCAGGCGGGTCAGACGAGCTGCTCGTCCCCGACCTTTAAATCCAGCGACTCGCAGAACTGGGGCTCTTCTGCGGCCAGGCCGCCGGGAATCTGCTGCGCCGTGGATCCGGGAATGGCTGGATTTATCCCGGCCATCCCAGCCATCCCAGAGCAGAGCTGGGAGAGGGGACAGGGAACCCTGGCATCCAGGGACAGCTGCGTCACCCCTGCCAGTGCCGGGATGAGCCGGGATGAGCTCCGGGAAATGATTCCCGGCCGTGCTGAGTCGGGGGAATGGAAACGAGTCCGGTCCTTTACGGGAAGCCGGGGGAGCTCATTGAAAATGCAGGATCTGCCTCTCCCAGAGCCGTGCTGCTGATGGTCCTTTCTGGGATGAAAGCCCAGAGCAGGTTTGGGGCAGCAGCCTCTGTCCCAAATGGGAGAATTCCTAAATGATTTGGGTTGGAAGGGACCTTAAAGCTCGTTGAATTCCAACAACATCAGCAGGGACGTCTTGCCCCGGACCAAAGAAATCCAGCAAGGCCCCAAAATTCCTGACAAGCCGAGGGGGAGTCCTGGAGAGCAGCAAAAGCTCCCAGCAAGCCCTGGAAAACATTCCAGAGGGGCTGCAGTCCTGCCGTCCTTGGAAAGTGCTGGGGGATGCCTGGAAAACGGAGAGGGATTCGCAGCAGGATCCCGGTGTTCCTGGGGGATTTGGGAACCTGCAGCCGGGGCATTTAGGCAACGTAGAAGGATCCTCAGCTGGGCGGAGGGGAACAGCTTCCTAGAGCAGAGGAGGAGCCCCAAAATTCGGTGTCTGGTGGGTTTTCCTATTCCCGGTCCCTGGAGCCTCTCGGGAAGCCGGCGCTCAGCTCCAGCCGGTGCAGAGACAGGAGCATCCCATCCCTCCTCTCTCCCTGGGGAGGGATCCTCGCTGAGCCGGGCAGGAAAAACAGCCCGCAGAAATAGCGGCGCAATTAGCAAAGCAATTAAAGCGTGGCTGCCGCGCAAATCCCGCCCCGGGACAGAGCCCGGTCCTGCTTTAATGAAACTTCTCCCAGACAGTCGGGGATGGCTGCGGAGAGGCTCCGCTTATCCCGGGAAATGGATCCCCCACGCTGTCGGGAACATCCCTCCATCCCCCGGGATGTGGGGCAGCTCCGGGTGCAGCTCCGGGTCCCCCCCCCCAGGTTTTGGGGTCGCTGTTCCTGGACAAGTCCCACCCTGGGGACACGGCTGGGAGTGGAGGGAACGTGGCTGGAGGCGTCCCAAGGGGGTGGGATTGGGGAAAAAAGGGACAAACCCCGGGAAAATGGGAACTCTCTGAAGACTCTGGTGGGGTCTGACGGTGTCTGCTCCTCTTCACTCCCACCCCTGCCAGTTTCTCTCTTTTTCCCCATGGGAACAACCCAGTTGGGACATAATAATTAAATTAATAATTGAAACCTCACCCAACCCTGAGCGAGGTTCCCGGCTGAGAGAAAACCCAAGGCACGAGGAAATGATGATGGAGGGAAAGGGCGGAGGATAATCCCTATTTTTCACTCTCCTTTGATCCCCTCTCTCTCTGTTCCGTGGAGCCATCGATGCCCTCTGAGGTTTGGGGTTTTTTTTTAGGAGTTTAAAGGAATTTTAAGGCACGGCTGGGGGGCACCGAGCATCCCTTTGGGGCCATCGGGGTGCCGGTCCCTGCTCTGCCTCTCGCTCACAGGGAGGGGTGGCTGGTGCAGCCTCACCAGGCCAAGTTAAAATGCAAATATGTCCCTGCCTGCTGGGGACAGATAGGGAACAGCTGGACAGGGACAAGGCAGCGGGAATAAACGCAGGGAGCGCTGAGGGGAGCTGGGAGACAGCTGCTTTTTCATGATTTCTCCCTTCTTTTTTCCCCTCTCCTTTCCGCGACACTCGGCTGTTTGGCTGGGGATTATTTAACGGGATCTGAAGCAATCGAGGCGTTTGGGGTAGCACAGGTGGGTTTGGGGTTTGTCCCCCGTGGGTGCCAGCAGCCCGCGGCTGCAGCCTCCATCTCCCCAT
>VZTI01005753.1:204928-218172 GCA_013397865.1 Struthidea cinerea | reverse complement strand
CCCCGAACCACGGCTCACCTGCCAGGGAAACTGAGGCACGGGTGGGGCTGCAGCATCTCCTGCTCTCTGCCCACCCAGACCGCCCAAGAGGGCAGGATTTCAGAGAGGGAACCCTCAAATCCCCAGCTTTGATCCCAAAATGCTCGGTCAAAGCTGTGTCATCCCCCAGCCGACCCCACAGCCACCAGGGCTCAACCCCGAACCCCCTGGGAGCCCCCACCCGGGGCACCACAGCAGAGACAGGGCCCATGGCAGTGCTGCCACTTTGGTTTTTGTTTCATTTTTTTCCTTTTCTGGTCTTTTATTTAAGAAAAAAAAAAAAAAAAAAAAGCCAAAACAAAAAAAAAAAGGAAAAAAAAAAAAAAAAAAAAAAANNNNGAAAAAAAGAAAAAAAAAAAAAGAGACACAGTGGTGGGTAACTTTCGATCCAGAAATAATCCGCTGCCAGCCTCCACCGGGTGATGCCGGGGTGTCCCTGTCCCCACACGCTCGGTGCCCGTGGGGACAAGTGCGCAGCCCAGGCTCCCCAGCCTGCCAGCCCCGGTACCCCGGTGTCCCCTCCAGGCCGAGGGTGCTCCGCGCTGGGCTGGGGGATGGGGTGGCCCTGGACTGGGGGGGCCCCTTGGGTGAGCCGGGGGGGCTGGGAGGTGCCACCAGCACGGGGGGACCGGGAGGCATCGGGTTATGGCAGTCAGAAGGCACCACACAGGCTGAGCCTGGCCCCGGGCGTCCCTGCTGGGCTGGCACTGGGGGAGCTGGGCTGGCACTGGGACACACAGGCCGGGTCCCCGTGGCACTGGGAAGCCCCCGCGCCACGTTCCCATCCCAGAGCCACATTCCAGCACTGGGAGGGGGCAGAAAGCGGTGGCTGGCCCTGGAGGCCCCAGCGGGGCTGTGGGGCAGGGGGGCTGGGACAGAGGGACAGGCAGGGTGGGCAGCAAAGGTGCTGGTCACCCCCAAACTGCCCCGGGCAGCCGGGGAGTGAGTGGGGCACAGCGGGAATTTGGGGCTGGGACACAGCAGGCGATGGGGACAGCGGTGCCCCCAACTCTTGCCTCGCCCAGCATCACCCAGTGTGGGCCAACACCCCAAAAACCACGGGGTGACCCGGCACTCACCTCCAAAACTGTGCAGCTGAGCGCAGCAAAGGCCGGGGGAGGCCCTTGGGAAGCCCTCGCCCACCACCTCCCTGCTGGGCTCCGGGGGGAAACGGGATCTCTCCCCTCTCCCAGCCCCTTCCCGGCAGGACCCACAGCCTTCTCCTGCCCGGCCACACGCACACCCCGAGCTGTGACCCCGTCCCCTCGGCTGGGGGTCCACACGTGTGCTGCTGCCTCCCCTGGGAAAACCAGCGGGGAAAGGGCGAGAACAGAAAAAAGGCCCCCCCGGGGGTGCCTTTGGACGGGGTGAGGACGTGAGATGTGCGGAAGAAGGAGCCGGACGCGGGTGTCCGGCCCCGGAGAAGCGTGGTGGCGTGGCGTGGCACGGCGTGGCGCGGCGTGGCACAGCGTGGCAGCCCTTCCCTCCCGCCCCGTCCCCGCTGCCCCTGCGTTAAGCGATCTCTTTGATCCTGCGGATGTAGTTGTGAAGCTCCTCGGGGTCCTGCAGCCCCATGTCCTGGCACACCCACTCCAAGTCCTCCTCATCGGCGATGGGGATGGAGTTGTAGGCCAGCTCGTCCGAGGGCATGGTGGCGAAGGTGGTGAACTTCACCCGCTTCCGTTTGGAGGTGGGTGAGTTGAGCGGGTCCTCGCTCTGGTCCCGCGTGGAGCCCCCCGAGGAGCCGTCCCCGCGCCCGTGCACCTGGCTCTGCACGCTGGTCTGCGAGCTCCCGCTGCTGTGGTGGTCCCCGTGGCAGCAGGTCTGCACGTTTTCCAGCGGGTTCCCCGGGCTCTCGGGCTGCGGGGAGAGGTCATTGTGAGCCCGCAAGGGCTGCCCGTTGCCCAGGAAGACCCAGTGGTGGGAATGGTCCATGTTGGTCTGGCCTTCCGGCGGGATGCGCTTGTGCCGGTACTTCAGCACAAAGACAATGCAGTTGATGAGGAAGACCAAAATGGCCAGGCAGAAGACGCCCAGCAGGGCGTACATCCCGATCTCCAGGTCCGTCAGCCCCCGCGTCACCTGCACGAAGCCGGTGGGGATGGTGGGGAAGTCCTCGGTGGGGTGAGACGCGCTGGACATCCGGCTGTCCTCGCTCGGGTCCGCTTTCCTGTCCACCTCTGCCCGCAGGGTGGTGCTCGCCCCCGCCTCGCCCAGCCCCGGCCTGCTGGGCACGTGGTCGTAGTCGTAGGTGGGGTCCTCCTCGGACCCGAAGTGGACGCGCACGGTGGCCAAGGCCGTGAAGAGGACGCTCTTGCGCTTGGTCTTCTGGCAGCTCTCGCAGATGACCAGCTCCGCCCGCAGCAGCTCCCCCGCGCCCTCGCTCTCCGCCACCACCAAGGGGAACGCCCGGTCCTGGGTCACCGACACCACCTTCTCGTCCAGGCTGCTCACCACCAGGTTGTAGTCCTTGGGGTCGTACAGGGACAGGGGCGCCGTGGTGCCGTCGCTGTAGGAAATCCACAGGCTCAGCAGCGCTTCCTGCGGGACCAACACAGGCACCGGTTGCCCAGCAGGAGGCCAGTCCCACCTGCACCCCTTCGTCCATCCCCCCATCCACCTCTCCATCCTACTCTCCATCCAATTCACCCTTTATCCCTCCATTATCCATCCTGTTCCAACCATTCCCCTGATTCCCTCCACGTTCCCCGTGCTTGCCCAAGCTCAACCCAAATCCCAGATGCGGCTACCAGAGCTGGGCCAGGAGCTGTATAGGATTCCATCCCTCCCCCTCTGTCCCCATGGCTGTCCCCAGGCTTGGATCACAGGTCTCTGTGAAGGTTTCCGGGGTGTTTTGGGGTCACCGGGGTGTCGTGAGGACAGCAGGTGCTGTGAGAGCCGGAGTGTGGGCAGGATTTGGGAGGAGGGGGTTGCACCCCGAGATCTCCTCCAAGCCTGGATGCCCCCCCTGGCCTCACCTGCTTGAAGAAGCTCAGGGTTTGCTGCACAGACGTGCGGGCAATGATGGTGTGGCTGTTGCCAGGGCTGGGGTGGAGGGACAGCGAGAGGCTGGAGACCACCTGGGCCTTCAGGTCCGTGATGCTGACCTTCTCCTCCGCCACCGTCACCAGCGTCTCGCCCAGCACCGCCTCCACCAGGGGGGACACCACCTGCAGGGGACGAGGTGCCCGTCACCGCCTGCCACCCCCAGCCAGGCTGGCAGCAGCGGGGAAAGGTGGCCAGGGGTACCTTGAAGAGGGTGGTGCCCGGCTCCCGCCCGGCCAGCGTGGAGCTGTCCACCATGTGGGCCACCCGCGGGTCGTCCACGCGCATGAAGTCGCTGACCAGGTCGGTGACCTCCACCAGCCAGTCGGGCCCCAGCATGGTGACCACCTGGCCCGTGCCCTCGGCCGCCGTGGTGTGGAACTGGGTGAAGACCTGCAGCGTGGAGTGCTGGTACTGCAGGGCACAGCCCCGGCTCTGCTTCCGCTCCTCCTCGTCCTCCTCGTGCTCGCTGTCCCGCACCGACCTGCGGGATGGATGGATGGATGGATGGATGGATGGATGGATGGATGGATGGATGGATGGGACAGTGGGTGGGCAGTGCTGCCAAGCTCCCCATGCCACGGCTCTTCAGCCCCCCAGGAAAGGTGGCCAAGTGAGGAAAAATGCGATGTCACCAAAAAAATGGTGGCTCCTGGGCCAGGAGGGGCTGTCCAGGAGGGTCCATGGGATTTAGCAGGACGTGGTAACGGCAGGGTCACCAGCAGCTCTGCTCACTAAACAGCTGAGAGGACAAGGTATCTCTGCTTGAGATGGACACCTGGAGGTCTCTAGACATCAAAAATGGGACTTTGGAGCTTGGCTGTTCCCAGTTTCATCCAGGGAACTTCTGATGACTGCCAAGGAGGGATGTTCTCCACCAACCTCCCTGTGAAACCTTTCTCCTTCCCCGTAACCTGTGTCCATGGCCTCTCACCTTTCCACCAAGGACCCCTGAGATGCCTCTGTCTCCACCACCTTTAAAACCTCCTCGTGAAGCCACTGAGCAAGGCAATCAACCCAGGACCACCACCTCCACCTCGCCTTCTCCAGGCTGGCCAGCGCGGCTCCGCAGCACCCACCTCCTGTCCGGCAGGATGGGCACCCTCCAGCCCTTGACTTGGCTCAGCCGGGCGTCCGAGAGCTCGATGTGCAGGGGCAGTTTGGGCACCCACACCGTCATCTCCAGCGGGGCCGACAGATGCTCGTAGTTGAAGGTGACCCGGGCGCTCATGGAGCCCCGCGACTCCTTCCCGCTGACGAAGACGTAGTCGCAGCTGCTGGAAACCTGTGGGACAAGAGAGGGTGGGAATGGTCCTGTAGCCACAGCAGAGATCCCGGCAGGAGGCCGGAACTGCTGGAGAAGCAGAATTTCACCCGGCACGAATCCAGTTAATGCCGGCCCCCGGAGCAGGGATGCTCCCTCCTCCTGGAGATCCTGCTCAGAGGGAGATCCACACCCCGTGTCCTCCACGCGAAGTGTCCCCTGACCCAGCTCCTCCTGAGGGACAGATCCATGTCCTCCATGCAAAGTGTCCCCTGACCCAGCTCCTCCTGAGGAACAGATCCATGTCCTCCATGCAAAGTATCCCCTGACCCAGCTCCTCCTGAGGGACAGATCCATGTCCACCACGCAAAGTGTCTCCTGACCCAGCTCCTCCTGAGGGACAGATCCATGTCCTCCATGCAAAGTGTCCCCTGACCCAGCTCCTCCTGAGGGACAGATCCATGTCCTCCATGCAAAGTGGAGGATCATGCCAGATCCTCCTGCCAGCCCTCACTCGCTCCCACCTCCACCAAGAACCCCCACTTGGTGCCTCAGTTCCTCTTTGGCCTCCACACTGGATTTCCCTGAGCTAGAGGCACCCATGGGTGCTTCACAGAGGTTGCAAATTGCTCAACCTGGAAATTCGCCCCGAAATCCCTTCCAGAGGGCACAGGCAGCGAGCACAGCCCCACCACGCGCCTGTACCCACCGGTGCTTTGTCCCTGTCCCTCCTGCCCACCCCAGAGCGAGATTCCTGCGGTCTGACTGAACCCTCCCGTTCCTCTTCTTGCTCCTCCTCTTTTAATTCCCACTTATGCAAACACCACCAGCGAAATCCGCTCTAAAACAAATCCATCCTGCGGGGGAGTCACTCATTAAGGAGCCAATTAAGGAGCTCAGGGGACACCAGGGCAGCATCTCCCGGGGTCTGAGCTCAGGCCACCAGCCAACAGCTCCTTCCCAGCTGGGGTGGCAGAAGACAACCAGAAGGGGACTCCGACCTTTCACCTGCAGAGGCCCCGCGGCCCAACCCCGATCCCCTGCCAGGGACGGCATCCGATTTGTTGGGTGCTGGAGAAGAACAGAATTCGTTTGCTCAGCCGGCAGCACTGAGCAGCTCACCAGCACAGAAGGGCTGATTTCCAGCCATCGGGAATCCCTGGATTCTCGGATGGCTGATAAAGGGTTGAGGCCAGGCTGCAGGTGGCTGACAGCATCCCTGTCTCTCTCCCAACCAATTCCTTGAGCGCCTGTGGGCAACCAGACGCAGGAATTTTGCATTTCTGAGCCCACAGCAGGGCTTGACTTCTACAACAGCTCCAGGGAGCCCGCTGCAAGGTGTCCGTGGTCCCCTGGGGCTGGTGGAGGAGGCAGAGCCCAGGATGTCTCCTTGGGACATCCCCGCTCCCTGAGCACCAGAGGGAAGGGCGACGCAGGAGGGTTTGTTCCTTGTCTTCCCATCAGAGGTACGAGCTCAGCAAGTCTGACAAGACAATCTCATCTGTGGCGAGGCAGCGCCTGAATAAAGATGAGCTCCCGGGTGCATCCTGCAGCCGAGGATCTCTGGATATTGTGCCATTTATCACAATAAACACGATGGGCTCTGCTGGCGCTACCTTGGCTAATAAACCCCCCGGCACCTCCCTCCGGGCACCGCTTGCTTTGCAGACGGGGGGGCTGAAACTATGACAACAAAAAATCCCTGCACACCAGGCCTGTCCCGAAGATGGAGTGACTGCAGATTAGCTCGGAGATGAAGCTTGTTCGGGGAAACTTCCCGGATTTACGGCGAGGTGTCAGGAAGAGAGAGGCTGAGGGCTGCCTGGGCTCCCAGCCAAGGCGCCGCTGCCTCCGCTGCTGTGGCCAGGAGTTCCCTGCTTGGCACGGGGACAAGCGTGGGATCAAGGGGGACACACGTTCTCCAAGGCCCCCGGGAGTGGGAAGAGCCACCACGGTGCTGGCGGTGGCTGTGGGTGAGCAGGGTTCCTGAGGATCAATCCCACTGAGCTCCTGGGGCGTCCTCCAGGGGATGTGGAGTGCGGGGTTCTCAGAAGGGTTGCACACAGGTGAGGTTGAGCATCTCCCACGGAGCAGTGCTGGCAGCAGAGGTGGCCCTTCCACTCCCTGGGTGTCCCTCAACAACCCCCGAAGTCGGGGGTTTAAAACCACACGTGTTAAAAATAGGGGGTGGTTTCTACACTCCCCGGAGTGACGATGTCCTCCTGGACACCTTGGTCACCCTGTGCCACCACAGAAGGGGACGAGGGTGACAACTCCCACTCATGCTCTCCCACCACGCCCCGCGCGGCCATGCCCGAACAGGCATTCCAGGACTCCCAGGACAGATTCCACGTTACACAAGAGAGCAACCACCAGGGAGCCACACCGGAGCGGGGAGAGGCAGCTCCCCAGCCCGCCCTCACGTTAAATTATTTACAGTAACAGATAGCACATCCCACTCCGTAAGCTGTGATTTATGGAGCAGGTTTAGAGCCCTGACACCGCAATCATCCTCCCCGATCTCAGCAGGTAACTGAGAGCTCCCTCGGAAATGAAGCTCCAACACAAACACCAAATAACTCAGCGAGAAATTGCGCAGGGCTCCGAGCGGGATGAGAGCCGGGGCCGGAGGGCTGCTCCCTACATTATTCATCCCGGCTCCTGGGCATGTGCCTGCTCCCCCCAGGCCCGGGGACAGAGTGTAAATAGATTTATGAGCAGAAAGGCAGCACATTAAACAGTTTAAGTGTCTTGGAGTCCATCCTGAAGTGTATTATTGCTCCTGTGTTTTATCACGCTGGGGAGGATTGGGCTCCATAAATTAGAGCCGGTGCCGTAAATCCCACGGATCCAAGTTTTAGTCGAGAACTCGGGTGAGCACTTTGTGACACTGGATGTCCCCCACGGTGGGTGACACGGCCCCGTGGACAGCAAACCCCAGCCGGGACAGGGTTCTGCCATCATCCCTGTGGCAAAGGGGAGAAGGGGCTACGGCCCCCTGGAGAATCCAGACCCCTTCCCTGCCTCTGCCCAGCCCAGCAGGATCATGGAAAGGGAGAGCTGGCTGGGTGCACGCAGGGAGAGGGGTGGGAGGTGTTTGGGAGAAGGGAATGACGTCTGGGGGCGGATGGATGGATGGAAATGGTGGCAGAGTGACACGGGCAGGTGGGCAGATGGATTTATTCAGGGATGGAGAAATGTATATGGATGAACAGGGCTGCTGATGGAAAATTGGAGGGTGTGAGGAGCAGGGGCTGCCTCGGTGGCTGGGGCAGGGAACCTTTGGCGTTGGCCCCATCAGCACCTCTCCCATCTGGATCTTCCCCCTCAGCTCCTCCTTCCCCTCCGTCATTCCCAACTCCCGTCTCACCGGTCCCCGGCCCAGCAGCTGATCCAGTCGGGACAGAAATGTCACTCCGAGGCCGAGTGCGGGCACCGACGGGGACGTCCAGCTCAGCCCACAAGGTGACATTTCCCCTTATCGGCACCGAGTGTTGTGATAACCCACAGTCACTGCTGCTGCCTGTGGCCTCTCCGGGGACAGTGACAAAGTGTCTTGTCCCGGCAGACCCCAGGGAGAAGCTTGCATGGACTGGAGCCACCGAGGGGATAGTGCTTGGTTTGGGTGGGGCCATGAGCCACATCAGCCCAGTCACCAGCCCCAGCCCAGGGTGCTGTTGGGGGCAGCACCCCCGGGAGAACCCCAGCCCCTCGTGAGGGTCACAGAAGTCCCCTCCCCACACCCACCTTGATGATGTCCTCGTTGTTGGACTTGCACTCCACCATGGCCGAGACGTCCACGATGACTCCGCTCAGCTCGATGGCAATGACCTTCACGGGAATGGCCACCGTGCGCCCCGTCAGGATGGCCGTGTTGATGATCTCCGTGTCCTGGGGGTGGATGGAAAGGGGACCATCATGTTAGAGGGCAGCCTGTCCCATCTGGGGCAGGGAAGGACCTGGGTGTGAGATGGATGGATGGATGGATGGATGGATGGATGAATGGAGGGATGGGCAATCCCTCAGGGATCCCAGCCCCTCAAAGCAGTTAACACCTGAGGGCATGAACCTGCTTACCATGGCCAGGGGCACGATGGCCCTGATGTCCCTCTGGATGACCGTCAGCTCCGTGACCACCTTCTCGAGATCGGGAGGGGGGTTGCGGCCCCGGTAGTCGATGTGCCACATGATGCGGCGCGTCACCGACTGGCTCGTGAAGTTCTCCATCTCGAAATCCAGCTGCATGATCTCCGACGAGGAGTCCCCGTCCCTGGGCAGGGGGACAGCAGGAGGGGACACCCTGAGGTGGCTGTCCCAGGTCCCACAGACACGCCGGGATAAGCGCCAGGCCGTCCGCAGAGTCCCCAGCAGGTGCCCTTGGTGTCCCCAGGCACAAGGGGGACTGTGCAGTGGGTGCCACCCAAACCCAGCAGCCCGGACCCCCACCACTGCCAGGGGCTGCTCCGATGGGATCCTGCAGGTTCCCATGGGAATCTCCCCACTGGGAGGGAGAAATGTTCTTCACCGCCTCTCCCAGCAGGACAGGAAAACCTCATCAGCTCTGCCAGGGCTGCTGGGTGGCAGCACAGGGTGAGCGCGTGGCCACGGCCCCAGGGGACAGCGGGTGGCTGCAGGTGCTGCAGGCCTTGTCTCCCTGACTCTGTCTTCCCAACAGCATGGATGGATTTAGTGCTCCTGCCTGGACACTCATGTCCCACGGGTCAGACCCCACGTGTCCCACACCCAGATCCCAAATGTCCCACAGGCTGGATCCCAAGTGTCCCATAGGTCAGATCCCACGTGTCCCACGGGTCAGATCCCACATGTCCCACAGGTCAGATCCCAAATGTCCCACAGGTCAGATCCCATGTGTCCCATGCGTCAGATCCCACGTGTCCCACGGGTCTGATCCCAAATGTCCTATAGGTCAGATCCCAGATGTCCCACAGGTCGGATCCCAGCTGTCCCACAGGTCAGATCTCAAATGTCCCACGGGTCGGATCCCAAATGTCCCGCAGGTCAGATCCCAGACGTCCCACAGGTCAGATCCCAAATGTCCCACAGGTCAGATCCCACGCATCCCACACCCAGATCCCAGATGTCCCACAGGTCAGATCCCAGAGCTCTCAGGAATGACAAATAAATGTCAACACTGGAGCCCAGCCCAAGCTGTTGATTTTAAAGCCCCTTCCGAGGGTATCCCATGGGGAAACTGAGGCACGGGAGAAAGAGGTTCAAGCCCAGGCAGAAGCTGGGACAGAGCTGGGATTTGGGGCTGGGCTCTCCCCCAGCCCGTGAGGGAGGACAGGCAGGGGACGGGAGAGGTGGACAGAAGCAGCAGGGGAGAACAGCCCGGGGACCGTCAGCTCAGCAAACACACACAGATTAACGCCGGGGCTGGGGACAGCGGGACGTGGAGCTAAAGGACAGGGAGTGACCTCTGGGGCGTTCCCGAGGCAGGACAGGGTGGAGAGGATGCCAAACCCAGGACGTGGTGCCAGGCTGAGGGGACAAGCTGGCGTCCGTCTGCATCACGGCTTGGACACAACCTTACAGCAGCACCGTAAATTACCCATCCCTACAACCAAATCTCCCCAGCGCTGATCCTGCCCTCACGGCTCTGCCCACCGGCAAACCCTTGGAGAAACTCAGGCTTCAACCCTGCCCCGAGCCAGACCTGACTGCTCCCCAAAAACGGAACACCCCTGGCAGAAACCCCAGAGCCCCCACAAACCCCAGCACCGCTAAAAGCCCCCCCGGAGCCAGCGGGGCGGGGAGGGAGAGTGGAACTGCAGGGGAAGGGAAGCCAGCGCTGGCTCCGCTTTCATCTCAGCGCAGCAGCAATTGAGAAGGTCCCATCGATCCGGGGCTGCAGGACACAGCCGGGTTTCTCTCTGATCAATAGCTAATGAGTGAGAGGGAGCAGGGAGAGACGAGAGCGAGAAGCTGGAGCTGCTCCAGGCCATGGCAAGCCCCGATCCCTGATTCCTGCTCCCTGATCCCACAGCAGCCGTGATGGGCTTTGCAGTGGAGCTGATCCACGGGGGCTGGTGGGGTCTTGCTGTGCCCCCAAGGCAGGTTTGGGGGTTCAAGGGGAACCGCCACAGGCCACGGGGTGTGAAAAGCGGATTTGGCTGCTCTTCCAGTGCCAGGAGTACCCAATCCACCTGGGAAGGGGCAGGTCCAAAGGCAAAGCAGAGCCAGGGGTGGTGTGGCCATGGGACTTCCCGCCATGGGGTGCCCCGAGGTGTCCCAGGAGCGCTGCCAGGCCCAGCCACCACCGTCTGCCCTGCCCCAGCACCGCCTGCTCTGAACAGAGACACGAGCCAGGCTGCCCACATGGCGGGGAACAATTTAGGATGCAGCTGCTGGGGCGCAGAACACCCCAAAATGGCCATTCTGACCCCAAAGCTCAGGGCTCGCAGCCCCTCCCTGCACAGCCAGCGCTGCCAGAAGCCCCCAGAGCCCCAGCGCAGCAACTCCTCTGTTTGCACAGCCCCGAGGGCAACACGGCTCGGAGTCATTCATCCTCTCCGTTCCGTTAATATTTGATGGAGTTGTTTGTCTAAAAGGTGATTGTAATCACTTTAAATTCCTCCCCCGTCTCTAACCTTTGCAGGCTGATTGGAAGCGGCGCTGGCAGCGGCAGAGGGGGAAGGGGGAGAGGATCCTGCTGCTGCCAGCGCTGCTCTCCGTGGGCTGCGGGGTGGGCGTGCAGGGGACAGGGGGCTGGTGGCCCTGGGGACATGCCAGGATCAGCCAGGCAGCGGGCTTGGATGCTGTGGGTGCATTTGCGGGGTGGGGAGAAGGAAAATCCGCCCTCCTGGTAAGAAAGGGGTTCTGCAGAGCTTTGGGGTCACACCAGAGCAGGCGGAGCTGAGGATCCCCTTTTCCCAAGAGCCCGGCCCCAGCTTCGCTCAGTTTTGGGGTGGGGGGCAGAGGTGTGAGGAGATTTCTGCCGCAGAGGGCAGGAATGAGCACATCAAGCGGCTTTAACCCAGCCCCTGGAGACACTCGTGTCCCTTTTACAGTGACAGAGATGTCACGGCTGTTTTCCAGCACTTCAGAACCTTCCCTGCTGCTGGTTTGGACCCCGTGCTCATCCCCAGCCCTCGCCCGCCGTGTCCTGCCGGTCTCACATCTCCCCTTCTCCAGGCTGAGCACCCTCTGGGGTCTCAGCTTGGCTTTGTGGGGCCTTTCTCCTTCAGGTCGTTCTCATTTCCACCTCCAGGGCCCTCCTCAGCGGAGCTGAGCCTTTTCCAGAGCCCCAGGAACGTGTGAGCAGGGCAGAACTGCCCGTCTCAGGTGCTGGCTCGGATCCTGCTCCCCACCCAACGCTCATCCATCACTTCAGGGTTCAGGTGGGACCTTGCCTTGCCCCGCTTCCTTCCCGGAGGAGCCACCGGGATGGACAGCAAAGAGCTGCTGCCTCTCGCGGGGCAGAAATGCAATTTTTTCATTAAAAAGTTAAAATTCTTCCACCCCAGACTAAGGAATCCTCTGTGGCTTCACAATTCACCCCAAAACCCTCCGTGTCCCCTGCCAGCAGCTACGTGGCACTGCAGCCCCCCAGGGCAGGGGGTAAAGGGAGAACGGCTCCAGGCTGAATCCCAGCACTTCCCTGGCATTCCCGGAGGTGCAGCCCTTACCTGGGCCCGGCCCCATCCGCCCTGGACACGTCCACGGTGGCCGTGGAGTGTTTGCCACCCGTCAGCAGCTCCGAGCTCACCAGCCACTGCCCGCTCCTGGACTTGGTGCTCAGCAGGTTCACCCCTTTCTTGGCCTTCACCCTGCAGAGAGCGACAGTCAGGGATGGAGCCTCACCCTCCAGCAGCCCTGGATCCCCTTGGATCCCCTGCCGTGGCACAGGAGGAGTTCTACCCCTGATCCCTTCCGGCTGTGGGAAGCACCATCCAGTCCAGCAGCAGCAGCCCGCTCCAGCTGCTCTTTTTCATGGCATTTTGTCCCCCCAGTCATCCCTCCAGCAAGATTTTGGCCTCCCACCCCCAGTGCTGACCCAAGTGAGACTGGGCACCCCTGGGGCACGGGACAGGAGAGCCTGGAGCACCACATCCCGCGTTCCGGGGGCTCCCTGCTGCTCCAGAGGCCGCGGGGACGCTTGCGAGTGCCCTTTGGAGAGGTGTGGCCAGGCCTTGTGTCCCCATCTTTAGGGGCGTGCAGCGATGGGGGTCCCCCCTGCTCACCGGCCCACGCTGGGGTGCTCAGCACCTCCTGCCCACCGCCCCCTTCGGCTCCCACCTGGTTCTGGGGCAGGAGGAGGGGACACGGGGCACAGCAGCCCCACGGCCATGCCACACCTTGTCCCCAGAGTGGCTGGCAATAAGCCCCCAGCTGCCGGCAGAACCCCGGCGCGACTGGGAACGCTGGGAGAGCGCAGGCAGCAGTGCCGGCGCCGAGATATCCTGCGTGGACAGCCCTCCCCTTTCCTCCAGGAAGCTCCCGCTGCAAAACCGCATTCCAGATATCCCTCCGGCCCCGCTTCCAGACCTGCTCCAGCCTCCAGCACGCCCCACAAACACCACCCCCTCCCAACCCACTCCCTCCCCCCCACGGCTGCCTTTTCACAACCATCCCCTGGAGAAGGGAAGCGGGAACACCCCCAGGCCCTCACCTGAGGGTGAAGTGCTCCACCGTGGAGTTGGACGTCAGGTAGAGGAGGATGCTCAGCACCTCTCCGGGCTTCAGGGGCTTGTCGGGCAGGCGGATGAAGACGTTGCCGTCCAGGTGATGCTCCTGCAGGGCGGGCGCGGGCGGGGGCTGCAGGAGGCTGACGCTGCCGATGCGCAGCAGCGGGTGCTGCGTGGGACCCTCGGTGCGCGCCCCACCGGCCCCGCGGCGAGCGCCCGCGTCCCCAAGGCACTGTCCGGCGCCGTCG
>VZTI01005753.1:194211-204887 GCA_013397865.1 Struthidea cinerea | reverse complement strand
AGCTCGCCCTGCTGGCTCTCCCCCGGCACCACCTCCAGGCTCTCGGGGCTCTTCCTCCTGCCCAGCGGCACGGCCGAGGGGCCGAACCAGGCGTGGGGCAGCTCGGCCTGCACCAGGCACATGGCCAGGCTGCCCCGCAGCCGGCACGAGCTCTTGAGCTCGCGGGCGTCGCGGAAGGCGTGGAGCCGCACGCAGGGCAGCCGGTCGGTCACGTCGAAGTCGTCCCAATCCCGGCCGGCCACGTAGAAGAGCACTTGGACCACGGGCTGGCTGGCCACCAGCCGCGGCTGGACGATGAAGGCGCGCACCTTCCAGTTGACGGTGAGGCGGTCGGGCACCTCCAGGGTGCTGGAGGGCTGCAGGTGCTCCTTGGGCAGCACCAGCCCTGTGCTGAAGGGCCCCAGGGTGACGTTGAGGACGGGCAGCTCCTTGGTCTGGAAGACGACGAAGGGCTCGGAGCGCTGCAGAGGGGCGCTGCCGTTGCCTGCTGGGCTGGCTCCCAGCTCCTTGAGGAAGAAGGCCAGGCGGGTGTTGGACAGGCGGTAGCTGACGGGCAGCAGGATGGCACCGGGGGGCTCGGCGGGCTCGGGGCTGGGGGCTGGGCCCTTGGCGTGGGCTGCAAAGGGGGTGGAGAGTGGGGGTTAGCGTGGGGCATCCCCCTCTGGAACAGCTCCCGAGCAGGGAACACAGATCCGGGCCAGAGCAGCACAAGCAGCAGCTGGAGCTTCAGCCCCCAGACCTCTCAGATGGGCAGCAAGAGCCTGGCTGGGTTTGTGTCCCACAAACCAAAAATGCAGGAGACCCTGGGACCCCGAGCGGGATTGTGCCTCCTGACGGGTGGCACCAACCTCACCCAACACCCTCGGCGTGCCATGGGGTGTCCGGGGTGTGTCGAAGCCACATCCAGCCTCGTATTGTCCCTGGGGAGCCTGAAGCACTGGTCACCCACCCCAGCACTGCCTGAACCAGCACGGATAGGAATGGGGATACCCGGCTTCATCCCAGCTTCATCCCAGCTTCATCCCAGCTTCATCCCAGCTTCCCAAGGCACGGATGCTGACTTCCTGCAGAGGCTCGTTACCAAAAGCTGGATCCAGGCTGATTTTTGGCTGGCAGATCTCGCCACGTATTTATCATCATCATCAAGGCTTTCCTTCTGCGTTCAGCCCACGGGTCACCCAGGGAAGGCGGCTAAAGCAGCCCCCAGGCCCGCTCTGTCCCCACAGGCTGCCTTAAGGGTGGTGTCACAGCCGGTCTGTCACCCGTCACCCACCCAAGGGTGCCACCCGCATTGTGCGTGACCCCAGAGCTGGCCCAGACCGAATTTTTCCAGACCTGGTGGAAAGGTGACACGGATGATGTTGGTGGCACCTCGTGCAAGCCCCAGCAGCGCCCGGGGCCCTCTGGAAATCCCACTTTGTCCTTCATTCTGATCATTTTTGCCTTAAAAAAAATAACTCCAGGACTGAGCAGAGCAGGGAGCCCCTGCCAGCCGAGGGGCAGAGCTGCCCGAGCCCCTCGGGGGGATCCCGTTATCCCACCGCAAGCGGAGAGAAAACCCATGGAAATCTTCCCGGGAAAGGCAGCCGGCGCGGAGCCGGCGCCCGGCACGGGCTGTGCTGGCAGCTGCGGGATCCTGGAAGACATCTCAAGGTCTTTGCCTTCTCCGGCGGCTGCCAGGAATTCCCGGGAGGGCTGGATCCCCCCCGCTCCCCTCGGCTCCCCGCATCCCCCGTTCCCGGCGCTGATTGCAGCCGCTCCCAAGCGGCTCCCGAGCAGCGGAGCCCAAATTACCGGTGTCAGACGGCGAGGAAAGGTGTGGATGTGCCGGCTCCGCTCCCGGGAATGACTCAGCCCCCTTCCCCACGGGGGCTTCGGAGCGTGCCGGGACCCGGAGGCTTTTTCCAGCCGGGAAAGTGGCCCCAGACACTTTCCCCGACCTTCAAGGGATGCAGGAACCCCCGGCCCAGCCTGGAAGTCTCTGCTGCGGGGCACAGGGGAGTTAAGCAGCTTAGAGGGCTCCTAAAAGGATTAGTGCTGGGTCCGGGACTGGCAGAATCCACATCCCGGGATGGAGGCTGTCCAGGAGCCAGGTAGAGAATTCCCCGGGGCTGTGGGAATGCTGGGCCCAGCTCCAGCCCCTGCCACCCCATCCTGCTTGCCCTGCCTGTTTTCCCATCTCCCAGAGAGCCGGGAGCTGCAGGAGAGGTGCCGAACCCTGGAAAGCACCCATGGGTGCCCCTCTGCTCGGCACTACCAGCACTGGGGGGCTTTCTGCTCCTGCGGCTCATGGAAGTTGTTTTCTGCTGGGAAAGGCGAAGGTTTGCGTCCTCCTGCCGTCCCCAACAAGTGGAAAAGGGGATTTTTTTTCCAAGGCGTGAGATTATTTGAGGAAAAGGATCCAGCAGCTGGAGTGCCATGAGCTGGGCTGCTTGGGTGAGGGACGGGGGAAGGGGCTTTGCTCAACCTGAAACAGCATCAGGCTTTATCCCTTCGGAATCTCCGGGGTTCGGAGCAGGATCAGGACGTTTCACGGGGAAAACCCACCCCAAAGCCACCCAACTCAACACCCAGCACAGCCCCGAGCAAAACCCATCCTTGAGTGGGAGACAGGAGAAGCTCAGTGCCACCCCAGCGAGCACCCAGGCCGGCGGTGAGGGGCACCCGCTGGGAGGGCTGAGGCAGCCGGGGTTGGGTGCAGTTTGGCCCCTCCAGCACCCAGCTCCTTCCTCCGGCCGTGGGGATTCTCTGATGGATAAGGAGGGTTGTGTGCTGCAAGAAAGCCCCTCTCAGACTCGGCTTGCTGCTGCACTGGGGACACCCAGGGTGGCCCTGTCACCGAGCTGTGGGGAGGGCCAGGGCCAGGCTGGGCTGGAGATTAACGGCAGGGCCGTGATGAGCTGAGCGCCGGCGGATTGGCGGCACCAGGGAAGCGATTTCCTTCGCCGACAAAATGCATTTAAATGATGCTCTAATCTGTAGGGGACGGGAGCGGTGCCGCCCTTCCCTGGCCGGGAGCTAATCCTGCCAGGAGAGGGTCCAACCCAGCCTGGAGTGGCTGGAATCACAGCCACAGGGGCAGGAGGGAAGGAGAAGGGAGGCGGGAGGCGCATGGAGATGGGGATGCAGGNGGAAGGAAGGAAGGAAGGAAGGAAGGAAGGAAGGAAGGAAGGAAGGAAGGAAGGCCCAACAGCTCAAGAGATGGAAGGAAGGTGCCTCGAAGGAAACTGTGAGGATGGACAGACAGAGCTCAGGACACTCCAGTCCCCACGCCGCTGTCCCCAGCCCCTGCCCCAGTTTCTTGTCGCCCCCGGGAGGGGGGGTGGCCTCATGTCCTGCTCTGGCCGGGTTTGGGGGGCCAGAAGGGTTAAGCCCTGCCGGCTGGCTCTGCTCCGCGGCGCTGCTGCCGCTGTGGTTAGCGGGATTTGCAGCACCTGACCTGCATTCCGGGTTTATCAGGCCGGCACAGAGGGGCCCATATGGCTCTTCCAGCCGGGCAGCCAAAACACAGCTCCCCGTGCCTGGCCAGATCCCACCGGCCTGGGGGCTTCCCGAACCCCCCGGGCTGAGGAGCCGGCCCAGCCCCACAGCGGGACGGGGCGGGACCCCCGTGTGTCCCCGCGGGGTGACCGGCAGGGCGGGCGGGGACAGGGAGATGTAAACACACAACTGGTGACCCCTTTGTGCAGCCCCACATCTGCCCCGCCAGATGTGCCCCGCGCCGGCCGCAGACACGGGGCCAGATGGGCCGAGCTGCTCTGGGGAGCACATGGGGACAGTGACAGCGCCCTCCAGCCCTGCCTTAAACCCCAGACCGAGGCCAAGGGGTCTCACTCCCTGCTGGAAAAAGCAGCACCAAAAGTCCCTGAACACCCCTCCTCAGCCTCGCTATGGGGTTTAGGTCACCGTCATCATCATCATCATCATCATCATCATCATCATCATCATCATCCCTGCTCCTGGTTCAGAGTGTGCTGGGCTCGGACAGGCTGCTGGACACGTGGGAAAGGACGGACAGTCCGGACTGAGGCACCAGCTCCATCACCTTCCCCTCTCGCCCTGAACCCCCAGAAAACAGGGCACAGGCGGAGCCTTTCCATCCTGCTCCCACCGCCCCTGATCCCACCTGTTATCCCGAGGCTGGAGACCCTCCTCCTCCTCCTCCTTCCCCTGATCCAGACCCGATGGCAGAGCTGAGCTCCAGCTTAGCCCAGCCCCAGCTGTCGGCCATAGGGATCACTTCAGGCTCGCTCCAGGGGGGATCTTTATCCTGGCTTATCCCGTGGGACACAGCGGGGGCTCCGGGGCTATATCCCCACTTATGGGGGGAAGAACACACAGGGAAAGCTCTGGAGAGCAGGGACGGGAGGTTTGGGGTCAGCCCAGGAGGGTTAAAACCTCTCGGGGTGTTCATGGCTGACGCTGGGGGCTCGCTGGATCAGTGGATTGAGCGCAGCTCCAAGGAACGAGGGACACCAGCCCCAGCTCTCCCAGCCAGGCTTCCCTGGGGGTCCCACCTTGGAGCAAGGCAGGAGAGCTGTCCCTAAAGCCGTGACTTGAGCTGCCATGGGGATAAACCCACCCCAAATACCCGGGGAGGGATTGGGGGCTGTCACCGTCCCTCCCAGAGGGCCCCACCCCGGCTGCCAGCCCAGCTCGGGGCTCCTGGGGAGGGGTTTTGGTGCACACCAGGCCCCAGGACCACCAGCGATCCCTTATCCCCAGATTCATTCCCGTTCCAGGGTGGTGATCCTACCACTGAACAGGGTGCCCCAGAGGAGTCCGTGGGGTGATGGATCCCCCCAAAACCCCGAGAACCAGCAGCCCCTGTGGAGGACGTCCAGCCTGGCTATTCCCCACTGGACACCAGCATGGATCTCTCACTTCTCTTTGCTTCCACCCCATTCCCCTGAGCATCCTGTGGGTCCCAAAATCTGCTGGGTCAGGCTTTGCCACCCCATCCGTCAGGACCGAGCACAAAGGGGAAACAGGGGTGGCAGCGGCCCCAAATACCGGGGATGTGCCACATCTGGAGCTTCTAGAGATGCCCCACACCTGCAGCTCCCACAGCTGGAGGCGGCCCCAGCTCCCAGGGAAGGCTCAGGCTCGGACATCTCTCCACCTGTCCTGGGAATCCTTTCCCTCCTCATCCCGCGGCACCGATCCCTGCCACCCTACACTCCCACCCCATTGGGGCCAGCACCTCCAAACACCCTAAAAACCAACGAAAAGGGAGAAAAGAAACCTCCAGGCCTCGCCCCAAAACTCAGCCAGCCCCAGCGCGTGCTCCTCTCCACTCCACGCTCCCAAGGGGGGAAATAAAAAGCCAGGAATTAAATACAAACCTAAAGCAGAAAATCCCGGGAGACCCCTCATGGAAACCTCCCGAAGGTTCCCTGCAGCCAGAGCCGTGGGAACTGCTTTTGGTGACACAAATGACAAAAAGCTCCCCCTTCCCTGTGGTGCGCGCGGAGCCTCCGTCTCCAGCCCCAGCTAATTGGAAGTCAATTAAGTGAATAATTGTTACAAACGTGGAATCACCTTCCCCTGGCAGGGAGAGCGTGGGATGCAGGGATGCTCCCGGATCTGGCCATGGCCAGGGCGGGGATGAGCTGGGAATTCCCACGGCGCTGAGGTTGAACTGGTCCAGGCTTCCCAAAAATCAGCCTGGGGTGGGAATTGAGTGGGAACTGGTGGGGATATGGAGTCTGGGATTGGATTCCTGGGAGCAGCAGGAGTGGATTCTTTGGTGTCTTAACTCCTTTCTTGGAGATCCCTGAGATTTCTCCCGCTCCCAAAAAGTCCAGCCTGGCTTCTCCAGGATCGGGAGCAATAAAATCCAACAAGGCTGGTGGGATTTTTTGGGGGGAGAAGCAGCACCGAGGAAAAGGGAACCGAGGGCTGCGCTTCCCGCAGGAAATTAATAAGAGGGAATAAACAAAACAGGGAAAAAGAAATTAAAAAAAAAAAAAGGCAGGGACCTAAAGGAATAAATAAATATGGCCTAAATGGGATGTGCCGTGCAGAGGCACAGCCTGCCATAAATTCCTGGAGCCAGCAAGGCTTTTACACGGCAGCTACTTTGGAGCAATTTCCACAAATCACGGCGAGGGACAGGCCGGGGGACAGGGAGGAGAAGGCCTTTCCAGAGGAGGGAGAAAAATTAAGGAATTAATTAAAAAAGGGGGGGGATTAAAAAAAAAAAGCACGGGGAAGTGGCCGATTGTGAATGGCCAGAAAGCAATGGGAGGGGAGAGAATTTGGGATAATGTTCCTTGGTGGGTGCTGGGCCGGGGGCAGCCCAGGTGGGCACCGGTGGATCCCCCAAAAACCAACCTTGGGGAGCCAGAACTGGGAATCAGGGGCAGCGAATCCCGAGGGACGAGCCCCCGGCAGCCCGGTGTGGGGACAGCGGCGGTGCAGGGACACCCCCAGAGCCACGCGTCCTGCTCGGATCACCCCATCCCCTCTCCATCCCTTCCCACCGCGGCCAGGAGCGGGAATATGCTCCCAGCGCCCTCTGAACACCGAATTTGCCCCCCAGGCTGCCCTCCCGGCACCTCCAGGCCGTGCCCAGCAACACCTCCCGCACTGATTCGATGCCAATTAATTTATTCCCCTCGGAGCCGGATTCGATTCCAGAGGCACCCAAGGAGCCACAGGGAAACCCAGGCCTGGGTTTAAAGCTCCAGCATCAGCCCCAGAGCCCCAAAAGCAGGGCTGGGACCCGGTACCAGCTCCAGCAAGGCTGGAATTCATCCCCTTCCTTTGCTGATCCCGCAGCCGCACCGAGCTGGCAGCAGCAGCAGGGAGGGATTGCATTTCCAACCTGGTTTATCTTCCAGGGGAGAAGCACAGCTTTTCCTTAAAGGAAAACAGAGAATGAATGAGTTCTCAAGTTTTGCCAGTCCTGGGGAAGAGCTCGGGGCGAGCGCAGACTCCTGCAGGGGACAGGAGGTGACAAAGCCACCCCAGCAGCACCCGCTTGGGCTTCCAGGGAAAATCCAGGCTGGCAAACGTTATCCAGGTGGTGGGAAATGCTCGCCAGAAGGTGACAGTGGCTCCAGCAGAAGACTGAATTGGCCTTGCCCCTGGTGTCCTCCCCAAAGCCGGGGCAGAGGTCAGGGGGGACGAGGGACAGGAGCAGCAACAGGGAACAGCCCGAGGCAAAGGAAGGGAGAGCCACACCCCGAGGAGCAGCCCCTGCATGCCAACCCTGGGGCGCTTGTGGCACAGGCGACAGCCCAGAAATCCCCCAGCCCAGCCGGGCCAGCACCAAACGCGGCTGGAGCACCCCGGAGCTCCCAGTTTCCCCGCTGGCTGAGCTCCAGCCCCGTTTTCCCTGGGAAAGGGGCGGCAGGACCTGCCTCACCCACCCCTCCGAAGCGTTTCTCCCTCCGCCACCGCAGCTTCCAGGGCACACCCCGTCCCCACAGCCACCACTGGGGTCCCCAACCCCACCCCAGGGCATCCCACCCCAAAGCCTCCCTCCCTGCCCGCCCGGCGCGCTGCTTGTTAGCAGAGCCGTGGATTTAATAAGAAAAGATCCTGATTAGGTTAGCAGGAGTGACCTTTTCCAGCCGGGCGGGACGAGGGAGGGGACACCCGGCAGCTCCCGGTCCCCCCGCACCCCCAACGCTGCTGTGGCCAGGCAAGGCAGGAGCCAAAAATAACCAGGCCGTGCTGTCCGAGCCCCCCTTCCCCCTCCAGGATGCTGCCACATCCCGCTGATTCCCTCCGAAAGATGGGACGGAGCCGGGATGTGCCGGTGGAACGCTCTGCCGGGATCCTCGGCTGGGCTGGTTTTGCCTTTTTTCCCCTCTTTTATAGGATGCGGGCAGGCTGGGAGAGGGACCTTTCCTACTGAAGTAGTGGCACTTCAAAAAACCAAAAAATTCCCGAGGAAATAGCCGGGGTTCCAAAAATTCCTGAGCAATCCCCAGCCAGGGGGTTGCTGCCACCCCGTTCCCTGCCTCAGTTTCCCCCGGCGTGCTCACCCAACAGGATGAGGACCAAAGCCCGTGGCTGGTGCTCCCCAAAATCGCCGCTCAGAGGATCTCCCTCATCCTCTTGCCGCCCCCCAAAAGCACCAAGAGGGCAAAAAGGGGGAGAAGAAAAGAGGATTTCCCAGTGGGGTGGAACTTCGCACCCCTAAACTGGGCTGGGATTTAAGGTCTTGGGGCTTGGGGGAGGTGGAGCGAGCCTTGGGGTCACGCAAGGACACTCCAGAGCCAAAATCCATTGGAATATCCCTGCACATCCCCCTTTCCCGCGGCACCAAAGGTAAAACTGGTGCCAGGCCGGCTCCTCTCCCCTCCCCTCCCCTCCCCTGCCTGCCACAGATCCTGTGGCCCCTTCCCTGCTCCTGGGAATGCTCAGCAGCCCTGAGCCCATCCCAAGAGCCGCGGTGGGGGCTGTCCAAGCAGCGCACGCCGGGGTGGTGCTCCCGGTGAGCATTCCCGGTGTTCCATGAGCGAAGGCGGCTGTCGGTTCCCGGCTCCCAGCGAGTTATGGCACATCCCCACCTGCTGGTCTGAAAAGCCCCGAGCTGCGAGACGCTGAGCCCAGGCGGGCTTGGGGTTTGGGGTTTGGGGTTTGGGGTTGGGCTGTGTCCCCCAGGCTGGGTTTGGGGTATCCAGGCCGGAGACCCCACAGGGATGGAGCCGTGGATCGCCATCCTTCACCCCGTTTTCCTGGGGTGGGGTGGGAGGCGGGATTGGGATCCACACAGCACAGCCCCGTTCTCCCCAGCAGTGGGATGGGCTGTGGGATCCGGCACAGCACCCCAAACCTGCCCGGAATGCTGGGCCAGGAGCACCAACCCCAGCAGCTCTGGAGCGCTGCGGAGCCCCCAGGCTCCTCTGGCAGTGGGGAAACTGAGGCACGCCGCAGGCACGGGGTTTGGTGGGGAGCTCAGGGAAGATGCAAGAGTCCGGGTTCAACCCTACAGACAGCACAAATCATCCCATAAACCCCTAAATCCCGACAGCTCCCTACCCAACCGGGCAGACACCACCAGCATCCCCCCCGCACCACACCATGGCCTCCACGTGTCCATCTGTCCATCCTCGGGGCCACCCTGGGGCCATCCCAGCCGGGGAGATGCCAAAAGAAAAACCTCCTTTTTTGGGAAGGGCTTTTTTGGGAAGCCTCGGCCCCAAGCAGCTCCCGGGGAGCGCGGCTGGCATGGAGGGCTGCTCCTAAATTAAAAAAAAAAACAAGGAAAAAGGGGGAAAAGGAATGAAATCTTCCGAGCTGGCCGGCCCCGCCGCCAGCCCGAGCGGTTTGTAGGGAACGCTGGAAAATCAGGAGCTCTCCCGTCTATTTTTTTTTCATCCCCGGCTCCCTCTCAGCCCCCTCCCCTTTTATTTGTCCACCGAAGGCCAGCGAAGGGGCGGCTGCGCATCCTGAAAGGAGCCGGCGAACTCCCGGCAGAGGTTTTCCCTTTCCCTGGGCACCGGCAGCACGGCGAGCCCCTGGCACAGGCCACCCTCGCCCACCCGGCACCGGCAGCGCGACCCCACAAACCCACGGGGACCCCACAGCCGTCACAGGCCTAAACCCCAGGCCTGACCCACGGCGTTTGTGGGGTCCCCCCCTCCCGGGGGTTTCTGAGCCCCCATCGCTGCTGGGACCCCCCTGTCCCCAAGGAGGGGATGGGGAGCAGCACATCCAGCCCCTGCTCCAGAGGCCGATCCCACACCGCTCCCACAGGGATGCTTCCCGGCAGCACGCCCGACCCAGACTGTTGGGTCTTACCCAGGGAATTCGGGCAGCCAGAGCTCCCCGCTCCCCTCCAGGCTGGCCAGACCCCTGAGCTGGTGGCCCCAAAGAGCTCTGCCAGCAAACCCTGCACGCGGAGGACCCCAAAAAACCACTCGGTGCCGGGGTACCCGCCAGCCCTAAGGGTGCTACGGGAAGTTGTGGCTCCACAGCCCGCAGCATCCTTGCTCCTCCGCTGGGCTCCGGATTTCCAGGCTGGAAAACCCCTCCAATGCTCCCAATATCCCCCCTCCTCCTTATTTCACCACTCCCCAAGCTCCTCCAAGATCCTGGGGTGCTGCAGACGCTGAGAGAGCCCCCGAAGTGGCTGTTGGGGTGACACGGAGCCAGGCACGCTCCAGGGATCCCCTCCAGCTCCCGAAGGGATCATCGGAACCGGGCAGTGTCCCCAGGACACCCCGAGGCCGAGGCCAGAGCCAGGTGGCCCCCGCAGACTGCAAAGAGCCCCCTCTTTGTGCTCGGCCGGGCGGGGGAAAGCGGCTCCGGCCGGGGCTGGGTTTTAAATGGAAAACATCCCTAAAAACCATCCATGGAAACAGCCGCGAGCCCCTCAGGGTGCGTGACCCCTCTGTGGCCTGGCTGGCCAGGTGCTGGCGTCCCCAGGGCTGTCACCGGGGCAGGCCGGGATGTCACCGCCGCGATTGGGATGCGACTCAGGGCAAAGAGGGCTGCAGGCCCCCCCAAACCCCCCGGGTGGGGGGGGATCAGAAGGAGGGAGAGGGATGGCAGGGGCTGCACCCCCACCCCAAAACGCTGCCGCCCGAGCAGAGCTTGCCCAGCAACTCGGCGCAGCCCGGGAAAGTGTCTGGGCGCGGGTCTGGGGATCAGCGAGTGGATAATAGCGGATCAAGCCCTGATCCTGCCGCTAAAGCAGCTCTGCATTAAGGAGACAA
>VZTI01005753.1:137553-185663 GCA_013397865.1 Struthidea cinerea | reverse complement strand
ATAAAAATAATAAAAATAATGAAATGAAATGAAATGAAATGAAATGAAATGAAATGAAATGAAATGAAATGAAATCCCCTAGAAAATCCACACGAAGGAAGGGCAGGGAATGGCCGGGAGAGAGGGAGGATTCTCCGGTGGGATAACGGCTGGGCTGTCCTGGGGGAAGAATTGGGATTTTCCGGCAAACTCTGCCGTTTGAGGTTTCCAGCCATGATTTCCCTCCGAGCTCAGAGGTTTGGCAATAAAATTCCCTTTCCCTGGAGGGTGTCCGGCCGAAGATCATTCAGGGTTTGGCTACAGGTGGGCACAGCTCAGTTAAAGCCCCCAAAAGCTCTGGGAGCACCGGGAATTCTGCTCTTAACGACATTTCCATATTTAATGTGGGGTTTTCTGGGGGGAAGGTCCCAACTCACACCTTTGACCCCACACCTGGGTGTCCCCTCGTGTCCCCTGCTGCCTGCGGGTCCTTTTCATCCCGGCGGGATCCAGCCCGGCACAGCGAGACCAAAATCCCTCCAATTCAAAGCCAAACCCCCTGGAATTGACCAAAATCCCTCCAATTCAAAGCCAAACCCCTTGGAATTGACAAAAATCCCTCCAATTCAAAGCCAAACCCCCTGGAATTGGCCAAAATCCCTCAAATTCGAAGCCAAACCCTCTGGAATTGATCAAAATCCCACAAATTCCAAGCCAAACACCCTGGAATTGGCCAAAATCCCACCAATTCGAAGCCAAACCCCCTGGAATTGACCAAAATCCCTCAAATTCGAAGCCGAACTCTCTGGAATTGACCAAAATCCCACCAATTCCAAGCTAAACCCCTGGAATAGGACAAAATCCCACCAATTCGAAGCCGAACCTCCTGGAACTGAGCAAAATCCCGCCCTGGAAATGGCCAAAACGCTGGGAAAAAGGGTCGGAAAATGCGGGACTGGGCTGAGCCAGGGCCGTGGGAAGCAGCGAGGGAGGGGTGGCAGCTCCTCCGTGGCTGCAGCTGGATCCCTGCTCAGGCCTTGGGCAAGGACAGGAAAGAGAATCCCCCGCTGGGACTGCGGGGTGGGATGCTCGGATCGCCCAAACAGGGTCATTTTCCCGCTTTTTTGGCCAAAGCTGCCGGGACTTGCCCTTGAAGCTGTGTCGGGTTCCCTCCTGCCAACCCCAAACTTCCAGGTTTTCAGCAAAATAAAAACGGGAGCAGGCTGAGCGCTGTTCTCCTCCGAAACGGGATCCCGAGGCAGCTTGGCTGGCACCCCGAACATCCCAAATCCCCTCGGGGCGCCAGCCAGGCTTGAGTGGGGGGGATTTGGGGACACCCAGCAGCAGTGGGAAGCAAACAACCCCACTGCTCCCCCAAATCTCCCAATGAACGCCCCTAATTCCCTGTTTTCGGTGCTGATGGAATCCGGGATCCCTCTGGAGGCTCCTTGCCCCACCAGGGAGCCACGGCCCGAGCCTGACTCCGACACGGCGGCGTCACGCCAAGGATATTGAATTATTTCCCTGCCTTTTTCCGGGAATCGCCGGTTAAGGCTCTCGGGCAGTGCTCAATCCCTGCTCCTAATCTCATTCCCGCGCCGTTTTCCCCCCGGGAGCGGAGCAGGAGGCAGCCTGGGCTTCCCGGGATGCACAGAAATGGGGGATCACATGGCTAACGAGCGGGAATAATCCATATTCGCCAGCGGGATCGCATCGATTGTAACGGGGGATGATCAATAATTACCAGGGGAGCGGGGCGATTCCAGGTGCGTGGAGTTGGGAAAAAAGGGTCCCGGCACTCCAAAATCCCTCCAAAGGGAGGAAAAGGGAAGGGAAAAGCAGAAATTGGGGTTTATTGTGGGGTGGGGGGGATTAATCGCATTAATAAAAAATTAAAATCGTTCCCCGGCTAAGCAGCCGAACAGCCGGGAGTCTCCAGGGAATGTTGTCCCCATCCCCAGGATTTCGGGGCCCCAAAACCACAGCTGGGGACACCGAACTGGAGCGAAACAAGGAGAGAGGAAAGCTGACGGTTCGGGTTTCGCGCTGGCATGGGGAGGGAGAGGCTTCGTCCTGCAACCCCTTCCCCACTTCCAAGCCGCCTTCAGGGATGCCGGAAACACCCTGAAATCGGAGCAGCCCCCACCAAAATCCTTCCTTTCCGCCCTCAAAGTTTCACGAAGAACAGCCCAAAATGCTCTGATCAGGGCCCGAGACAGAAGTGTTTCTCCTTTCAAACCTGTTCACTAAAAAAAAAATAAAACCAACCCCCCCAAAAAAGCCGTGGGGGTGGAAATTCCCATCAGTTTTGAGGCAGGAAAAGGAGGAAGCAGCGTCAGGGACGGACGTGGTGCCACGCAGGCAGATGGGCGAGAGCTCTGCGTGAGAAATCCTCTTCGCCCCGTTTCTATTTCGCTACATTTCGATTCTTTTTTTTCGGCTGGAAAGTTTAAAAAAAAAAAAAAACAACCAAAACCCCGCATTTTTAACACATTCCCAGAGGGCTGCAGCTCCCTGCCGAGAACGGGGAGGCTGCTGACACCCACTCCACCGCTCCTCCCGTCCTCAGCTCCTTTTCTGGTTGGTTTTTTTTGGTGCTATTGATATGATTTTCCTTTTTTTTTTTCCCCCCCGGCTCATTTCAAGCCTGAGCTCCCCAGACTCTCGCTGACATCTGTTAAAGTCCCCGAAACCCCAGCCTGAAGGGGCTGCGAGGCTGCGAAACCTCAACCGCCGCTATTTTCGGGCCGTGCCGGGATCAGGGGGGGTTTTCCCCCCACCTCGTTGGCGATCCAGAGCATCATCCCAGTGTGTTTTCCACTGGATTTGTTTTCCAGGCTCCAAACGTGACCCAGGGAAGGCGGAGAAGCTGCTGGAATGGGGTGAAACCCAAATTGTCCCCAAAAACGGGGACAGAGGAGACCAGCGGCAGCGCAGACACCGGGGAAGACAAAGCATCCCGCACATCCCACCTTCCACTCTTCCCTCCTCACGCTGCTAATTCCAAACGAGGAAATCTCCATCCGGGGAAGAGAGAAAAATCGGTAATTTAAATTTTTTTCAATTTTTTTTCAATTTTTTTTTTTTGCCTCTCTCTTCTCGGTGCGTGTCGAGCGCGCGGCGCGTTCCTGCCGCCTGAGCCCAGCCTGTGTTTTACCCTACTAATGACTTTTTACACTCCAGGTAAAATCGGAACAAGACGGGGAAAGCTTTCGAGAGCTCGTTCTGACAGATCCCTCGCTGCAATTACTGGAGCAGAAAGAACTCATCAGCAGAACACGCCGTTGCTCGGGGCGCTGAAGGTCTCGAGCGGTGGGGAATGGCCCAGATCCGGGAGCCGCAGCGCCGGGCAGGGCCCGGCAGGTCCCCGACCCCAGCCGGGCTCCCCCTCCCCAAACCAGGAGCGATTTTATACCCAAGTGACGCCGAGAAATCCCTGTCCCGCCGGGGCTGGGCTGGGTTTTATGGTTAAAGGGGTTTGGGGCTGGTTTGATTCAGCCCTGTTTTGCTGGCGGGGTGAAAGGTGGGGGCTCGTTCCCACTGCTCGCCCAGGTCTGGTTCTGCCCTGGATGCTGTGGTGGGGAAAAAAATCCATTTACATCAGAATCAGAATCAGAATCAAAATCAAAATCAAAATCAAAATCAGAATCAGAATCAACATCAGAATCAACATCAGAATCAGAATCAAAATCAGAATCAGAATCAAAATCAAAATCAGAATCAAAATCAGAATCAGAATCAAAATCAAAATCAGAATCAGAATCAAAATCATCAAAATCAAAATCAGAATCAAATCCGTCGAAAGCCAGAGGGGGAAATAAACCCCAGCAGTTTGAGCAGCCAGCAGCAGGTTTGAAAAATCCCCTTTTTGGCTGCATCCACAGCTCAGGAGGTGCTGGAGAAGCAGACCAGGAGGGGAAGGCCACCGGGATGTGCCCAGATGCCAGGGGAGGTGGCACCGTGGCTCAGCTGGAGGGACCAGCACTGGGACAGTGCAGGGCGTCCCCAGGACCATCCCAACCCCACATCCTCGTCCCACGGAGTGCTTCTCTCCCACAAGGAGCAGCGGTGCTGCTGGGAAGGGGGTTGGGAGAGGGTTTTGAGGCATTTTCAGGGAGCTGCAGAGGAGTTGTGACATTCCTGTCCCTCATCCCTCATGTCCCGCCTGCTCCTGGCCCCAGCACAGGGAAAACCCATCCGGGCTCAGCTTTCACTGCCCTCTCCAGTCCCCTCCAGCCGAGGCAGCTCCCAAAGAGGGGAAATCCCCTAAAAAGATGGGACAGGGGGGCTCTAAACCCTCAGAACCCCCAGCTCTGCCCCCAGCCCGGGCATCCCTGGGTGAGGGATGAGGGAGAGGAGAACTCCCTCCATCCTCGACCCTCCACCCGCGGTGTTCTGGGATGAGTTTCCATCCCCGACCCTCCACCCGCGGTGTTCTGGGATGAGTTCCCATCCCCGACCCTCCACCCCGGGATGAGCTCCCGGCACCGGGGGCCGCAGAGATGTCCCCCCGCCACAGGGGACACGAGGACACACAGCCCAGGAGCCCCCACAGCAGCGCACGGAGTGTCCATCCCCTCCCCTGCCGCCGCCCCCCCGCCACCGCTGTCACCTAAAGGGATTGGTCATTAGGGATTAATGGTGGATTAGCCACTCGGCCCCATATGGCTGAAACACCGCGGGCGAAGCATTAGCGGGGAGCTCAGCGGGGGAGGGACGGGCTGGGGGCAGCTGTGGGGACAGCTGGGGACAGGCAGGCACCTCCCTGCCCCGCCGGCCCTGACCCCGAGCCACAGGGGTTCCCAGGCACCGGGGCAGGAGGGGGGTTTCAACCCCAAAAAGGGACAGACGTGGATCTGGATGGATCCAGAGCAGGAGGGACCCGTGGATCTGGATGGATCCAGAGCATTGATGGATCCATGGATCTGGATGGATCCAGAGCAGGATGGATCCAGGATGGATCTGGATGGATCCAGAGCAGGATGGATCCATGGACCTGGATGGATCCAGAGCATGGATGGATCCATGGATCTGGATGGATCCAGAGCAGGATGGATCCAGGATGGATCTGGATGGATCCAGAGCAGGATGAACCCAGGATGGACCTGGATGGATCCAGATCAGATGGATCCATGGACCTGGAGGGATCCAGAGCAGGATGGATCCAGGATGGACCTGGAGGGATCCAGAGCAGAGGGAGAAGTCCCCTCCAGGTGCCCCCACCGAGCTCAGCCCCACAGAGCAGCCCAAGCTGAGCACTTCCAGCAGCACCACGATCCCACAAAGCTTCCCCTGCCCCTGGAAAAGCCGGAGCTTGGATCCTGACCCACCCTCTGCACTCTCCAGCCCCGTTTGCTGCCCTCGGTGGCCGGGTCATTGAAACATGGGGGACCCCATGGTGCCGATGGGCAGAGAAGCTTTTTTTGGGGCATCCTGAACCTCCAAAAAGACTTTCAGCTGAGTTTCCTTGGATGGCTGGTTTGGATTTGCAGCACCCAGCTCATGCCAGAGCTCTCTCTGCCCCCTTGAGCGGGGCTTGGAAAACAAAACCTTCCCTTTTGGGGGGTTCCTTCCCTTCCTTCGGGGTGCCTTCACCCCGATCCGGGCACTGCGAGCCCTGCAGCACCCAGAGAGGAGCTGGAGCGAACGCGGAGAACGGATCCCTGTGCTCTTAATCTCCCTCTATCTGCTAATTAAATATTGATGGGAGTTAAATATTCATACAACATTTGGCTCGGGGTTTTTATCTGCCTTCGGGCCGACGTGGGGTCTTTGATGTGTTATTTTCCTGGTCACCCAAGGTCCCTGAAGCCTCCAGACTTGCCGACATTCTTTTGAGGTTTGGGGGGGCTTTCCCCCCCCTTTGCCACGTGTTGCTGGGAGATGGTTTGGGTTCTTTCATCCCCTCTGTATCCGCTTTCCTCCTGGATCCCTCCCCAGATGATTCCCGGGGCTCTGGAGGTGTCTGGGAGCCTCGTGGTGCCTCCAAAGGGGAGGTTGGGGCCGCTCTCGGTGCACGTCCGCCAGCGCGGGGAAGCCCCGGTGGGTCCCCGCGGGCACGGGGGGCACGTCCGGACCCCGGGGTGCTGCACCCCGCTTTGAGGACCCCCAAGGAGCACCGTGGGCAGGCCAGGGCCGGGCGGTGGAACGGCGCCGAGAGCCGTTCCTGGGGCAGCACTGACATCTTGTGCCGAAGGCAGGGACAACATCCCGGGATTGCTGGGGTGCAGGAGCTGCTCCGCTGCTGCTGCGCCCCGAACCCTGCTCGTGCCCCCGCCTGGGCTGGCACCTCACCCAGCCCGTGGCTTGGCTGCTGCCCTGAGCCCCGAGCAAGCCCTGGGGTCCCAAAAGTGGCAAAGGGAGGCAGCCCTCGGCCCAGCCCTGCACAGCTGGTGCTCAACCCCATCTTCACCTGGCTCATCCTCCCCGTCTTCACCCAGATCATCTCCCCTCATCCCCATCTTCATCCCCATCTTCATCCCCATCATCATCCTCATCATCATCCCCTTCATCCTCCCCATCTTCACCCAGATCATCTCCCCTCATCCCCATCTTCATCCCCATCACCATCATTCCCATCTTCATCCCCATTTTGATCCTCATCATCATCCCCATCTTCACCCCCTTCATCTCCCCTCATCTCCATCTCCATCCCCATCTTCACCCCATCATCATCACCCTCTTCACCCCCATCTTCACCCCAATCATCTCCCCTCATCCCCATCTTCATCCCCTTCACCATCCCCATCTTCATCCCCATCCTCACCCCCATCCGTCTCCCCTCATCCCCCACATCCCGTCTGAGGTGTCCGATCCAGTGCTTCCCACCAGGAGTTCTCCCTGCAGGAGGACAGTCCTTCCCACAGCCAGCCCAGGAAACAGCTGGGAAAGGATTTCAGGGGAATTCCCAACATGGAATTCCCAAAACGGGGGAAATCCCAGTCCTCACCGGGGTTGCTGCGTGGGCACCGCCCATCCCACCTGCCCGGAGAGATTCCAGGGGAGGGATTCTCCAGGAAAACACCCCGGGCTGGGCCTGGAGGAAATGAATTCATCTCCCCTGGGGCGTCTTTTCCTCCCTGGTCAGGCGGTGGCACAAAAGACGTGCGACAAATGTCACCGAGGCCACAAAGGCAGATCGGAGCTGCTGATAGCTGGGAAAACACCACGGCCAGCTCAGGGAGGGGGATTCAGGTGGGGTGCAACAGAAGTCCCCAAATCCTGGTGATGCTGATCCCCGTTATCCATCAGCACCTCCCTGCATCCCATGGGCGCTGTCCAGTCTTGGGTCTGGAGCCCGGAGAAAATCCAGAGAGCCCAGCAAGTCCCCAGCGTGGACTTTTTTTTTGGATTCGTTTTGATCCCAGCTCCTGGGTTTTAGGATAGAGGATTTTAGGAGCATGTTGCTCGCTCTTTTGGGATTTATCCTTTTTTTTTTTTCTCTTGTTTTGTGCCTTTCAGGTTGCTGGGAAATGGTGAGGCTGCAGGAATCGGGGCTCAGATCAGGAATCAGAGGAGGCTTTGGGTTTATTTGAGCTCTAAACTCGGCGTTTTCAAAGCCCAGCCCTGATCGCAATCTCAGGCAGAGGAGTTTGGTGTGAAATCAGCGTTGGAGCCGGGGCCGTCCCCGTGCGGGGGCAGCCAGGATGCCGGGGGCCAAAGGACACGGGAAATGAGTCAGGGAGAGCTCGGAGAAATGTCGAGGAAGGGGGAGAGTTCAGCTCGGGACAGCTGAGAGAGGATGAAATGCCCAGGGACAACGGCACAGCCACAAACCCCTGCCCTCTGGAGATGGGCACGGGGATTGCCATCCCAAATGGGAGCTTTTCACCCCTGGGATCAGCTCCCTGAGCTCCCCACCGCTGCTTTGGGCTCAAAACCCTTCCCTTTGGGGCCGGTCGCCCTTTGGGAAATGGGGGCACAGCTCCAAAATCAAGAGAGGAGCCCAAAACCCCCGAGATCTACAGCAAAGCCACACGATGCCGTGTTTTTTCACGGTGTTCCCACTTCCCACAGGTGGGAACATCGCTCCCAGCCTTTCCCTGAGCCTGAATTTGGTGGGTGAGGGCGACACGGGCTGGTCCAAGTTCTTCCAGCAGCTCCTGTGGCATGCCCAGCGTTCCTCCCAGGGGATGGACATGTCCGAAATTGGATTTAGCCGTGCTTTTCCTGGTGAAATTCCCCCTGGAGAAGGACGGCAGCGCTCATTCCATCTTATTTCCATGGGAGGAGGAGTCCCGGGGCAGCTGGGTGCCCTCAGGGGCTGCACGCTCCACTTAGGGAAGCAGTTTTGGGGGATGGGATGCAGGCACCCACTGGGGTTTCCAGCCTTGGACAGGAAAAAAAACCCCTCAACACCTCCACTGCTTTTTGGAGTAGAATCCAGCTGGGCTCTGGAGGGACGCGGGTGGCAGAGGGGACACTCTGAGCCACCTTTTTTGGGGGGACAGGAGGAGGTGACCCATGCTGATAGAAAGCATCTCTGCAGCTGCAGGGGAAGTCCTGGGTGGCTGGGACCGGACGGGGAGCTTAAAAATGGAAACAGCACGAAGGGGGTGTGAATTCAGTGGTTACCTCCGCGTCAGCCCCGGCGAGGCGGTGGAAAAGCTGATCCCGAAAAAATAAAAAAAAAAAGCTCAGCCCGAAAAGGGAGAGAAAGAAATCAAGAAATTAAAGAAAGGAAATTAAGTAAAAGGAGGAGGAGAAGAAATCAAACAAATCCTTGCTAGAAACAGCCCTGACCTGGCAAAGCTGCTGCGCTCCCGGGCGCGACTTCGGCTGCAGCCGCCGCCGGGGGTATCGATCGGCTCAGAGGGAAATGCCGCAGCATCGATAAAGCATCGGCTGGGAAAGCAGCTGTGCCCCGGGGGCGAGCGGCATTCCCGGTGTCCCGGTGTGTCCCGGTGTGCCCCGGGAGCGAGCGGCATTCCCGGTGTCCCGGGGTGTCCCGGTGTGTCCCAATGTGTCCCGGTGTATCCCGGTATATCCCGGTGTGTCCCAGTGTATCCCGGTGCATCCCGGTGCGTCCCGGTGTGTCCCGGTGTGTNTCCCAGTGTATCCCGGTGTGTCCCGGTGTGTCCCGGTGTATCCCGGTGTATCCCAGTGTATCCCAATGTGTCCCAGTGTATCCCGGTGTGTCCCGGTGTGTCCCGGTGTATCCCGGTGTATCCCAGTGTATCCCAATGTGTCCCAGTGTATCCCGGTGTGTCCCGGTGTGTCCCGGTGTATCCCGGTGTATCCCAGTGTATCCCAATGTGTCCCAGTGTATCCCGGTGTGTCCCGGTGTGTCCCGGTGTATCCCGGTGTATCCCAGTGTATCCCAATGTGTCCCAGTGTATCCCGGTGTGTCCCGGTGTGTCCCGGTGTATCCCGGTGTATCCCAGTGTATCCCAATGTGTCCCAGTGTATCCCGGTGTGTCCCGGTGTATCCCGGTGTATCCCAGTGTATCCCAATGTGTCCCGGTGTGTCCCGGTGTGTCCCGGTGTGTCCCGCCCAGACCAGGCTGGGGCTGGTCAGGAGCGCGGAGGGGGATTCGGCACCAGCATTCCCAGGAATTCTCTGCTTGCCGTCAGGAAGGCCCGTGGGGGCTGCAGCGTCCGCCGGGACACCCCAACCCCACCCAGAAGCGGGAGGTTTGGAGCGCCTGCAGATATTTTGGAGGGGGCAATGAACGCTCAGCCCCCCCGGAGGGGTCCCCAAGTTCGTCACCTCCCCCTGGGCAGGAGCGGGGTCTGTCCCGTTCGTCCGAGCCTGGAGCCAGAGCCGGCAGCACGGAGCTCCCCGTGAAACACGGGAAGAAAGGGGGAAAAGGTGTTTTCCTGCCCAGATCATCTGCGGGACCAGAGGATTTGTGGGGCCACCCCAGAGCAGAGACTCTGCCCATGGCTCTGCCCACGTCCTGTGCCCTTCCCTGCCTCAAACACGACGGGTTGATGAGCTGGGAATGCCATTCCCGGGCTTCTTTGCCTGCTGAATCCCAGTATTTTACCTCGGAGACTTTCAAAGGGCTTTTCCTAGCCCGATAAACCCCTTTTTGTTTTCCTCGCGTTTCGTTTTCTTCCAGGGAATATTTCCTACCCTCGGAGGGCCGTGGTTGCCCCAGCTGCGCCAGGAGCGTTGCGGTGCGTGAGGGTAGGAAGAGGGATGAGGGAAAAGATGGATCCGGTCAGGGAAAGGCGAGCCAGGCAGCTGAGCCGGAGCAGAGCCAGAGTCATCCTCTCCCTGAGGAGGGATTAATTGGGAATTTGGGTGATGACAGAAGGTGTCAGACAAACACAACTCCGCCCCCATTATCCCCAGGGCACCAGCCGGCACCTCACCGTCATCCCACACGCTCATCCCAAACAAATGTGGGCTGATTTCTGGGAAATGGCTTTGGAGGAGAGCGAATGGAGGCTGTTCCCATTCCCGGCAGGGCAGGTCCCTTCCCGGAAGAGCATCCCCATGGCAGGGCTGTGCCCGAAATGCCCCAGGGTGCCCTCGGCCTTCCCAGCGCCGCGGTGGGATGAGATTCCAGCACGGCCTCTGCCGCTCCGCGCTGCTTCCCACCACCCGCCAGCTGCCGGCAGCTGGGAAGCGCCCCGGGATTTGCAGGGGCTGGGGGGAGAGGGGGGCTTTGGACAGCTGCAGCCAGGCAAAACCCTCGAGGGAAGCCCCTCGCTGGCCCCTGCCTTTCCCAGGCCGGCCAAGAACACGAGCTGCTGCTTTGGCACCGAGCGCGGGGAAGCGGAGCCACCTGCCCGTCCTCCCCCCGGCCCCACGGACCCCAAACACCCCCAAAACCAGCACAGAGGAGTTTCAGTGCCTGATGCAACCAAGCAGAAGCTGTTTCTCTGTGTTTCGGGGTTTTTCGCTATGGTTCGATTTTCTTTATGGCTTTTTTTTTGGGGGGGGGAGGGTAAAGGGGTTTTTGGCCGGTGGTCCCCAGGATACAGAACTGCAGGGCAGGGGGAGGACATGGGCCATGGGACACCCTGCAGGATGCTGTGCCTGTCCCTTGTCCCATCCCCAAAAAGACATCCCCAAACCCTCTCACCCACCCTGGGGCTCCTTCCATGTGGCCTGGACACAGCCAGCCCGGGGAATCAGGGTGCGGAGCCAAGCTTTGGGAACAGCCTGTCCATCAGCCCTAACGCTGGAGGCCGGAGCTCGGGAAAACATCCCAAGCCCGTCGGTGCCAGAAGCACGGCCTGGGAGCACATTGTTTCTCTTTCCCAGGGCTGGGGAGGGGATGAGGGGATGAGTATCACTTACCCTCTGTGCTTTGGGACGTGGCAGGGGACCAGGCCCTCCCTCTGGCCCTGGGGGAAGCTCCCCGATAAAAGCAGCCGGGGCAGCCTGGCCCCGGCACAGGCGGCTCTGCCACTGCCACAGCCCAGCATGGGGACAGCGACCGGGGTGGTCTGTGCCCTCCTCATCCTCTCCACGCTGTGCTGGCACAGCCTGGCTCAGAGTGAGCACTGCCCCAGCGCCAGGGGCTGGGGGACAGGGACAGAACCCAGGGCTGGGGGGCGGGGACAGAATCCAGGGTTGTGGGGTCGGGGACGGAACCCAGGGCTGGGGGATGGGGACAGAACCCAGGGCTGCGGGGTCAGGGACAGAACCCAGGGCTCGGGGTCGGGGACAGAACCCAGGGCTGCAGGGTCGGGTTTGCTCCGTGCACGGGGCGCAGAGGGGTCCCCCCAAAGAGCTGCCATTGCCATGGCAGGAGGGCTGAGGAGGGAGCAGGGGTGTCCAGGCTAAGCCAGGCTTGTGCTGTCCCCCAGGAGCTCCAGCCATGCCAGACAAGTGCTGCTTCAACTTCCAGACGAGAAGGATCAAGAGGGACAACGTGGTGGCCTGTTACCCCACCAGCCCCGAGTGCCCACACCAGGCTGTGATGTGAGTACCCCAAACCCACCCCTTGCCTTGCTTTGGGTCCAACCCTGACCCCCTGAGCCCCTCAGAAGCTCAGTGCTGGGGTCCCCACTGATCCCAGCTTCTCTGTGCCCCAGCTTCAGGGTGAGGAACGGGAAGGAGATCTGCACCCAGGCCAGCAGGCCGTGGGTCAAGAGGTACCAGCAGAGCTTCCAGGTCAGCTCCCTCTCCATCCCCAGCTAGCGGGGTAGCCGGGGACAGCGGGGACCCCTCCCCATGGGGGACACCGCCAAGGCCACCCCTCTGCATGGGGGACACTTCTGGATGGAGCGGCTCACAGGGGACATCCTCCCCCTCACCATGACCTTCACCACCTCCCTGAAGGCAAAGGGCCTCTCCCAACCCCTCATCCCACCAGGACGGAGTGTCCGGACTCTCTGCGCTCCACGGAGAGGCTGCAGCAGCCGGGGGGTGCAGGGGGAGCAGCCCCACAGCTGCTGTTTGTAGACACTGAGCAGAATTAAAGGTGATTCCCACATGCAAACATCTGTGCGAGTCTCTCGGGAGCGGGCAGATCCTGCTGCCGGCTTTCCTGCCCAGGTGCTGGGATCAGCAAGGAGCCAGGAAGAGCTGGAGCCTCGGCCAGGTCTCTGTGAGGACATCCAGGGGTGGACGGGGCCAAACCACGTCCGTGGGGGCTTTGGGGAAGCACCAGAGGGGACAACACGCCCGGGAGGAGGGGGCTTCCTGTGCTCCTCACCCACCATCCTAATTAGTGGCCCAAATTCCATCAGAGGGCGAGCTCAGGGATGCCTGAGACAGCCCAAAACCCCAGGGTGCCACCAGGAAATGTGGCGGGCGCTGTGACAGTGGCAGAGCCACCGCGGTGAGCAGCCGGCAGCGGGTGATGGAGAAACACCCGGGGACAAAGCCGGCCGCCGCCCAGCCACACAGCCCAGAGCAAAGCCGTGAGAAGAGACCTCGCAGCCAACGATTTCTGCACAGGAACTCGCACAGGACCTCGGCAAGTGTGGGCATCATCCTGTGTGGTTTGCTGGTGGCCACAACCCAACCCAAAATAGACTCAGCCCGGTGCTCCCACACTTTCCAGCAGCCCTCGGGTGTCACGGTGGCCAGAGGGGCTGCGAGCAGGAATTTCCCTTCACCACTCACCCCTTATGGAGAGATCCCAGCGGTTCTTTCCACGGGGAAGGTCCAGAGCTGTCATGGAAAGCCTGGCAGGGGTTAAATATCACCCAGGGGTGCGGGCAGGAGGGCAGCAAGCTCTGGGTGGCTGCAGCAGAGACAGAGCTGCTGGTGCTGACAGAGCCTCGGCTGGGACATGAAGATCTCCTTGGCCCTGCTTGTCCTGCTGCTGGCAGCTGCCTGGGCTGGGAGGCAGGGGGTGTCCTGTGAGTATCAACACGGAGGTTTTCCCCTCTGAGCTGTCCCAGCTCCTCCTCTGATGGGATTTGGGGCTGGGGAGGGGGAGGAGGGTTCAGGTCCTGATGGGGTTGTGGGCTTGTGGGGCGTCACCAGCTGCCCCAGCATGGGGCTGTCCTGGGTTTGTTCAAAAGGAGCAAAAAGAGGGTTGGGTTCAGCCCCAGGAAACCCCAGCTGGGGAGATCTATGGGCAGGGAAATGGGGGGCTCCTGCCCCGGGGCAGAACATCACCATCAGGGCTGCAAGATGTGGGATCCGGGAGCGGGAGCAGCACCCCCAGCCCTCGTGCCAGGAGTGGGAGAGCACTAAACCCTCTCTCCTGCTCTCAGTCCGCAGCTCCAAAGTCACCTGCTGCCCCAAGGAAAAGTTCTTCCGTTGGAAAATCCCTGAGGCCAAAATCCTGGAATACCAGTACACGTCTTCCGCCTGCGCCCACAAGGCTGTGCTGTGAGTAACCCCGGTGGCACCCAGCCTTCCTCCCGGCCACCCCACTCCTCACCTCGCTCACCCACCTTCCCCACAGCTGCTCCGCTTTTGGGGAGTCCCCCAAACCCCCTGGGAAGGGTGCTGGGGATGGGGCTGCCCTAACCTGGCTCTTCACACCCACCTGCTTCACCCAAACAGCCCCAAACCCCCCCGTTTCTGCTGCCAGCAGGGAAGTGGGGAGGAAGCCAAAACTGCAGGGGTGGCCAAGAGTCAGCACTTCCAGGGAAAGTGGGGGGCAGGATGCTGCAGGAATCCCCGGTGGGATGCTCCACTCCCAGGCTGACTCTGGATATTCTTTCCCCCCGAAGTGTGATGCTGCCGGGGGGGATGGTCTGCGTGGACCCAGGGGAGAAATGGTTCCAGAAGTACCTGAAGAAGCAGAAGAATCCAAACAGCACCTCCGAGTGAAGCTGCCTTCCCCGAAAGCTCTATTTATTTGTACCCCGTCATTCTCTGCCCCTTCTCGTGTCCCTCCTTAATTTATGGAGCTGGCTCCGTCCCCTCCCCTGTGGACTCAATAAACCCTCTCGTGCTGACCTGCAGCTGCAGTGAGATGTCACTCCTGGGGGAGAAAACGGGTCACACCCAGGCTCAGCATTCCCAGGAGCAGTCCAGGAGCCCCTGGCAGGACAGGGAAACCCAAAGGGCCCAGTTGCCCTCCAAGGTGTGGGGTTAAGGATGCCCTGGGCAGCTGCCCATGGGATGGGGACGGAGGTGAGGCTCCCTTTGGGGTGTTGGAGGGTGTTTAGGGGCTGGGTTGGCTCTGTCCCTGGGGAGCACCACCGGTGACAGCCCCGGCCTGGTGTCACTCCCTTCCCTGCCATTCCCCAGGCCAGGTTTGTCACCCAAACAGGGCACCCGTCCAAGCCATGGGCAGCGGGTTTCTCCAGAGAAACACCGCATTATCCACTTCCCTCTTCGTTTGTGACTCACTTGAATCATCTCTTTGATGAGCTGGGACTCTTTTGATGGCCTCACTCCTAAAGATACCTTTATTCACACTGCCAGACTGGTTGCCATTTATCTGCCCCCATTTGGGGCATTTTTTGTACAAATCGATGACCTCGGGCCAACTGATCTGCCACGATCCCCACGGGATTCTGCAGCACCTGGAACTGGTCTGGAATTGGAAGGGATATTCTTGCCTAGGGCTGTGCGACTGCAATTCTCAGCCAAAACGAGAGCGAACAAGACTTTTCTCGTTGCTCTTTGGTGCTGGAAATCCAAGGATCCGGCAGAATATTGGGATGCGCGAAGGGCAGGGCAGGAATCAGTTCTCCAGGTCACAGAAGCATTAAGGAAAAGACCTTTAAGGTCAAGTCCACCCATTAACCCAGCACCGAATTGTGCCCCCGGGTGACACATCTTGGGAACACTTCCAGGGGTGGGGATCCCGCTCCAAATGCCGCGTTCACCCCGAGCACTCTGACTCAGAGCCGGAGGCCACGCAGAGGTGCCAGATGATGACAGCATGGAACGACCTGGAGATGGAAGATTGCCAAGAGCCACCAGCTCAGTGTCCCTGTGGCTTTGGCAGGAGGGTGGCTGCAGTGCCAAAATCACCCCCCTTCTCCCAGGCAGAATCCCCCACTAATCCCTTTGGGATTTATTGGAATGCCAGGTGTGCTGCAGCCTCCTGCCTGGGAGAGGTTGTTCTTTTCCTGGCCATTCGTCCTCTCTGTCTCGTGCAAAAGCCACTCTGTCCTTGATGCAGGACTGCAGAAAACCTGTCCTGGGTTGTGGGCTTTGCCACAGGACCCTCAGAGAGGGAAGGAACATTTGGGAAGTGGGATTACAAGTCCGTCCCTGCTCTGAATGCAGAATTTCTGTCATAAAACCGCACGCACGAGGGTCAGAGACAGCTCATGAGGCTGCGTCTTCTTCAGAACCTCGAGCCACGGGACCCCTTTGCATAATTTTTATCAATGAGTGTCACTTCCCAGAGGGATGTTGCACAATCCCAGCGGTTTCCTCTGCACTTGCACGGGATCAGAGTGCTGCCAGTGCCTTTCATTTCTTCCTGCTGCGGGCTCCTGCCTTGGGCTGGAGCCTGGGGAAGGCAGAGGTCGCTTTGATCCCTTTGGTGCTGCAAAATGCGGGGCCCCTCTCCTCAAGGGGTGCCCCAGAGCATCCCTCTGCCTCAGGGGCAGCAGCTGGACTTGATTATCCTCATGGATGCCTTGCAACTCAGGATATTCTGTGATTCTCCTCTCATCCCTTATTTCTGGGAATGTGCAGCCCTAAAGGGCAGGTTCCTCACCCCAGGACTGAGCAAATTCGGGGTCTGCTCTGGCCCCACTCTGTCCCTGCCGCTCCCCCTCGTCCTGCCCTCAGTCAGGGATGGTCCCTCTGCACGGCCCCAGGGGGTGAGGGGGGTTTTAGACTAAATTCCCTCCTTTTCTTCGGGATTCTCATGCAAGGCAGTGCCACAATCACCAGATTATGCAAGAGCAGTGCCACGTTTGCTCACCAGCGGAACTTCTCCCACTCCACGCGAGTCTGTCCTGGCGGTGAGGCGGCCACAGCCTGGCTCAGGAGGAATTTATGGGAACCTTTGGAGCCTTTTTGTTTGGCTGCACCTGCCCCACCTGCCTCTTCCTTCCTCATTTGTTCTCTTTTCCCTTTTCCTCTCCTTGGTGCACGAAATTTCGATGGTGTTGAGAACTCGCCCGTAACCAGAGCAGCCAAAAACAGCGGCAGCTTTGGCTCTTCGCTCCCCTCCCGAACAAACGGGCTTTTCCTCTCTCGAGTTCTTCAAACTTGCATTTGCAAAGCTGAAGTTTCTCTTTCCCTGCCTTTCCTCCTCCCCAAATTTGTGTTTCTCCACTGGACCCGAATATCGTCTGCTCACACAGGAGGTCTTCCACGGCAGGAGAAATAAAACCACTGAGCCGTTTCTTTACTCTCCCTTTAGATCAGTTCCCTGTATCTAATTCCTCAAACAGAATTAAACACCAACTCCCTGCCTTTGCTGAGCTGCGCTTTTGTGCAATTCGCCGTAACACCCTCGATTCCAGTTACAATGGAAAATATTTCATCAGCATCCAGTAAGAAGTCCCATCCGGCCCTCGGCTGAATGGAGAACCGAAAGCTTGGCCAGTCACTTCTGCAGCGAAGAGGAAATGTTTTTGCCTTTTCTATCAGAAAGAATCTATTAATTGTGAGATTCTCTGCGGTTCCTGCCGGATGACAAGTCATCCCCTGTCATCCTCTGGAAACTGCAGTGCCCACAGCGCCCCGGTCTCAGTTTCCAGGGGTTTCTGGCTGCGGGATGTTCCTCACCACCCTCCTGGCATTTGTTGTCCCCCAGTGCTGCTCTCTTGTCCATCCTGCCCCTTTTCCCTCTGTTTGGGCTCCCACCAAGCCAATGGCACCCAAATCCAGCTCATCCCTGGCTCAGGGCTGCTGTCTCCACAAAAAACCCATCCCATGGTTTGGATGGCTCAGGATCTCGTTCCTGTGGTTGAGCCAGACAGCAATTCCTGGTTTCCTTCACCCTAAGAGCCTGTCTGTGCTCAGTCCCACTGCTCCCCCACGCACAGAGCAAAGCTGGTCCCGGTGAGGGCAGGAGAGGAGCCAGAATTCCAGAGGTGGCTGGAGGGCAGAGGTGTGGGGAAATCTCTGCGGGACATGTGGGTTTTACAGGCAAAGAGGTTCAGGAAAGCGCAAAAAACTTCTGCTGGCTCATCCTGAACTTGGGATTCCTCTGCACACAGGGGATGCTTTGAGCTCTAGAGAAACCTCTCGGCGTCTCTGCAACCAGCAGAGCAGAAAACCAGAATAAACTTGTGCAGATCTGCATTCCCCCAAGGAGCCGAGCCCATTCCTTCTGCCTTTGTGTGCCCAGGGACATGTGACGAGCAGCAGGTGAATTCTCCGAGCCTTTCTGATGGAGAGCCTGGTTATTGTTAAATCCAAAGGATTTATTGATTCCTTTGCGCACAGAGCGGCTGGAAGAGAAATAGCTGAAAATTGGGAGCTGGAGAAAGAGCTGGAGCAGCTGGACCTGTTCTTCCACCACCCCAAGACCAGCTTAGCACTGCCCAGCTCCTCCTGACCAACTCCAGGAGATGATTTCCAGCTGTTCCCACCTCTGTCCCACAGGTGCCCACACCAGGCAGGACCTGGTGGCTGGGGAAGGTTTGCTGGCCAAGAGGCAGCTGCTGGGAGCTGGGATGGGAGCACAGGCACTGCCGTGGCTCAGCATTCTGGGCAGTTGGACTCTTCCCTCGAATCAGTCAGGAATTAGTCGTGCCCGAGGCAGGGTCAGCGGGAAGGCCAGGGGAAGCTGGGGTTTGCACGGTGACTGCAAACCGTCTGTGGCAGCACCAGGGAAAGGCTGGAAAAAGCAAAAAAAGAAATGGAGGAAGGAGTGATTTTGGGAGCCCGCTCTGTCTGGGTGTGCAGCAGAGGGGGTGTTTGGGAGTTACCCTCTGGCACTCTGCAGTTTCCTGGACGTTTCATCTGCAGTGAGCTGATCCCAGTGGGCACCAACAGGATCCTCCCCTCCCTCCGGCTCCTACCTTTAATGCTGCCCCTGGCAGAGGGGGCTTTGCTTTTTGGGGCTGAATCAGGAGAGATTAAATTGGATTAAATGATCCTGCTTGGGAAGAAGTGGGCAAGCAGTAATTGCAACAACTTGAGTGTTGAGAGGCTGCAGCCAAAACTGGAACTCTTAGTTAGAGAGGTGCAAACATAGCCAGGGACAGGGAAGGCGGCAGGGCAGGCTGCAGGCTTGGATCAGAGCACCAGGGTCCAGGCCCTGCACCTGCATGGACTCCGTGTCTCCACAACCTTTCCGGGGAGGAAATTGTTCTTTTGAGCAGAAAAACAGGACAAATGTGAGCCCCACAGTGACTTCCAGCTCAACACAGCCCTGTCCCTTCATGATCTTTCCTGTCCAAGCAGGAGCTGGTGTTAGCAGTGCAGAGGAATGTGCGTGCAGTGGTTACGGCCCTCGCCCTGGATCCCCGTGGTGGAGCAGGGTGAAGAAGTGGCATTTATGGCAAACCCGGGGAGAAGTTGGGATCTGGCGGCTGGGGGTGTCCATGCCAGGGCACCTGAGCTGGGCTACTCCACCCCCAGAGCTGCTCCAGAGCCCTGCCGCAGTTCGGGACCACCAGGCACCCCAAGAGCACCCTGAAAGCTGCAGCCTCATGGCCAGCGCTTCCCCTTCTGCGGTTTCCTCGCCTTCTCCAGCTCAGCAAAACCGGGTGATCCTGACATAATTTTCCCGGTATGATGCCCTCACTTTCTTTCCTTGAAACCCTGCACCCGCCCTCCGAGGAGGATAAAAGGGGAGCACGGCCCCAGGGGCCACAGAGAGAGCCCTGCAGCCTCCCCAGCTCCAGCTCCAGCTCCTGCTCCTGCTCCTCTCACAGAGCCCTCAGCCCACAGCACCATGAAGGTCCTGGCAGCCACCCTGGTCACTCTGCTCCTCCTGGCCACCTGCTCCCAGTCTGAGGGTCACCTCGGTGAGTCCAGCGTCGCTGTGTCCTCCCTGGGAGCTGCTGGAGAGTCCCAGCCCTGGCAGGGGGACGCTGGTGGCTGTGGGGAGGGTTGGGGGGTCCATCACACTGTGGGATGCAGGTTTGGAGCTGGGGGTCTCCTGGAGGGGGTTCTGCCAGGGAATGAGATGGCAAATCCCGGGTGGGGGGCAGAGGCTGTGCTGCAGCTGGGGTGTCACCAGGGCCGTGTGTCCGTCCCCTCACAGATGGCGTCCCCAGCACCTGCTGCTTCAGCTACCAGAAAAAGCCCATCCCTCGGCGACTCGTCAGCTCCGTCTTCGTCACCAGCAGCTCCTGCACCCAGCCCGGCGTGATGTGAGTACCCAGCACTGCCCAGCGCAGTGCCCAGGGGCACTGGGAGGAGTTGGGGACACTCATGGGACACTCGGGGTGCTGCTGGTGGGACTCAGATGCCACTGCCTCAGCCCAGCACCTCAAGGCACGTTTTGTCCCCGCAGTGTGGTCACCAAGAAAGAGAAGGAGGTGTGTGCAGATCCACAGGCACCCTGGGTGAAGGAGCTCCTGAAGCACTTCCAGAGCCTGTAAAACTGAGCCTTCTCTGCTGACATCCACAATCCCACCCCTGCATGGCTTCCAGCCTCGGGCACACCAGAGAGGATTTGACCCGTGGCCTTCTTCGGCGGGGAAAATTATTTTATTTAACTTATTTAAGTTAAACTAAATATTCTTTTTCTAAGCACAAGAATTATTTAAACTGTGTCAGAATAATACACTAAAATAAAGATCATTTCAACCACATCAATGTGTCAGTTCATGAAGAGTCAGCTTTGATGCCTCCTTGCACCAAGGTGCGAGAAGGGACCCACAGGGACCCCCTGCCCTCCCCACACCCCGGGTTTGCTGTTCCCCAGCCTGGGTCCAGCTCTGGTGCCACCCAGCCTGTCCCCACAGGTGACACCAGTGGTGGCTCTTGTTTAGGGAATGTCCTGGAAGCACCACGGTGCCACAGGAGAGTCAGGGCGTGATGTTCCATGGGATGGAGCATCCTTTGGCCATCTGGGATCACCTGTCCTGACTCTGCCCCTCACAGCAGCTCCTCGAGTCCTTGATGAAGGAAAACACCACTGAGGAACAATTAAAACATCAGTGTGTTATCAATGTTATTCTCATGCGGGCTCCCTCAGCAAATATCTAAAAAAATGATCATAAAATTGAGCTGCACGTCCTTCCCCAGCTCCATTGTGCCACACCACTGGTGACACCAGCAGCCAGGACATGGGGACAGCAGAGGGGACACTGTTCCCCGACCCAAATTTCTGTGCCACCCAACTCTTCGTTAAACGGGCACATTGATAAAGCAGAAACTATTTTGGTTTGAACTCAATATCCGGACATATTTTAAATACCACACCTCACAGCTGCCTCCTGTAAGTCCAGAGATATTTGTGATGAAGGAAATGCAGTGGATCTCACTCATCTGGGCTTCAGGAAGACACTTGAATTAAGGCCAGAGAGTAAATTATGAGCAAAGGCAAAGAAGATGTGACCGGCATATGAAAAGTAAATTTGGTCAAGAGCAGCCTGAAAGGGGCACGGTAATTGCTTCAGCTGAAAGGGGCTGTGTCACACTGAGAGGGGGTTACCCACACAGTTCCTTGGGTTTCTGCCTCAAAAATATGCTGCTTGACATTTGCATTAATGACCTTGGCACACAAAGCAGGGGAAGGCAGAGGAAATGTGCTGATGAGGCAAAACGGGATGGGATCATCAATCTGGAGCAGGCCAGGATATCACACAAAAGGATTCTACTGACCTTGAGGGATGGAGAAAGGATCCGAGGCGGCAGTGCAGAGTAGGATCCTGCTGGTGGGGACAGGGAGAACAGGAACAGCCACTCCAGTTTGGGATCCTGTGAGCCAGGAATGTCTGGGGCAGGGAAAGACCCATGGCACACATCACAAGGCTGACGTTAAACGGCGTGAAAAGAGTTAAACACAAAAAGCTTGGGTTGAAAAATGAGGGGCTGCTCCATGTGAAGGCACCAGAGGTTGGAAGGAGGTGCAGGGGGCACTGCTGGTGTGAGGACAGGCTGGAAATTGCCTGGGAATACCAACAGAGGGGAAATCAGCTTTCCACAGGGGAGTTCTGAGAATCTCATGCAGGTTTCTGACCCAAGATAAAAACCAAGCACACCAGTCCTACCAGCACGTTCCACAAGCCATCCAGAGTGGAGCTGAGATTTCCTTCCCAGTGAGAACTGGCTTGTCTTTACAAGGGTCTCAGAAGCCTGTTAGAGCCCTGTTTTCCCAGCTGTCCCTAAAAGCAGCGTTGTTGTGGAATCCAGCGTTCTCCAAGGCTGTCCAGCCAGCAGCAGCCTGCTCTCATTCCCAGGGAAAGCACCAGATTCACTCGTTCCCCTGGAGATGGTTTCGGTGGTTGTGGGGTTTTGGTGTGAGGTGCCTCACTCTGAAACCGGCTCAGCTCAAGCCTTCAGTCTGGAACCAGGGAATAACAGCACTTCTGCCCAATTTCCTCCAGAATATCCTTTTTGGGCACTCCCACCTCTACCAGCCCCTCTTCCTGTGCCCTGAAGGAGCAGAGCTGAGTGTGGTTGTGCACACCCCATTTCCTAAGCTGACCTCTCGCTGTTTCAGCTCCCCAGGGCTGAATTAATTTTGTAATTCCAACCTTTTACCCTCCACCTTCCCTGTGCGTGCCCAACCCGGCTCGCTGGCCTTGCTGCCAACCATCCCTGCAGTGCTCAAGCACATCAAATCTCCTCTGGGATCATCAGGGGTTTCTATTTCTGTCTCTCCTTTCGGTTTCCTCCACATCCTCATCTCTGATCAAGTCCCTCAGAGCTTCCTGGTCCCTCAACTTCCTTCAGTGCTGAGCTGAAAGGTTTTTATAGTATGACTTTAAATTTTCAGGCTCTTTCTATGGACTTCCCCTTTCTCTGGAATTTCTCTTTCGTATTTACTGGGACAAGACTAATTCTGGGGTCTGCTTGGATCCCTTTCCTTTTCAACCACAGGATGTGGCACGGCCTCACATTGGAGGGAGAATTACTTAATGGTCCCTCACTTCTGTCCCCCCTGATCTGTGAATCCCAGCACCCACAGCATCCCTCCATGCCCAAATCCCAGCCAAAGCTGTCTCTCTGGACCCTCTCTCCTGCTTTTCTCCGGATTTTTCCTCCTGTGAACTCCCCAGCTTGGGAGGCCCTGGCAGGACACTTTGCTTTGCTTTTAGGACCAAGCCAGGACTAATGACAACCATCAGCCCTTTCCCATCCTTTTAAGAGCCAGGTTTTTTCCCTGCTGGGCGTAATTCAGCATGACAAAGCCTCCTCCTCCCAGGAGAGGCATCGCTCCTGGTTCAGAGTGCTTTTTGGTGTGAAAACTGCTTTTTACCCTGGGCTAAATGCCTCGGTGCAGTCCCAGGGTGGGCTCTCCTGTGTGCCCAGGGCCTCTCCAAAGAGCTGGCCCTGCTTCCCCCAAAAAGGGGTGGGAAAGGAAGGCGCAGGAAGGTGGGAAAGAGCGCAGACAGCGCAGAGAACCAGAAATAACAAAATATAACCGGGTTTTGCATCTGGGCCTGGCTTTTGCCCATAGAGCTGAGTGAAGAAACAGTGATTTTGCAACCAAGGGCTCATGACAGCTGTCCCCACAGCAGGGCTGTGTCCCCATCACCAGGAGCAGCAGGCTGGGCGCTCAGGTGACAATGACAACCTACAGGTGCCAGCCTAGAGCTCCATGCACACTCCTGAGGTTGTGCCCCAAGTGCCAGGGATGCTCTGGGAAGGACACAGCCTCCAGCGAATACCTTGGGCACACCAAGAGGCAGCAGACCTTGGGGACAAGCAGAGGAACAACACAGACACGGGGATGTCTGCAAGGAGAAAGAGGAAGGAGTTTGCTCTCCGTGTGGTTCTGCAAGATGTGAACTCATCCTGCTGCTGGTAAACGGGCTCCAGAGCAGCGGCATGGGCAGGAAAAGGTCTGGATGACTCAGGGGTCAGCCACATGTGTGGTGGTGCCTGAATTCCAGGGTCAGGTCAACCCTGGATCATCCAGGAGAGGTGAAAACAAACTGGGTTTTGAGAGATAGGTCCCAGCAGAGGATATGCTGGCTCCAAGGACTGAGCAGCATTTGCTGCTTTCCATGGCTCAAGAGCAACCTGAGGAGCTTCCCATCTACACAGTTCCCCATCCAAAGGTTTCATGAGGGAAGAGAGAGGCCCTTGGGGTTAGAGCGAGTGGTTTTTCAGAGAAAAGGAGAAAGCAGGGCTGGGGAGAGTCAACTTCCACTCACTGTGTCACTCTAGGAACAGATTTCCCCTCTCTCTCCAGGTGATCTCCCAGCACTTTTCCTCACGGCTGCAGGATTCTTTCTCCCATTTTTTTTGCTGTTTGAGATCAGAACATCATCTCCTTTCCAGCAGGAAAACAAAGGATGAAATTGTGCAGTGACCCCTGTGGACCGTTCTCAGGCCTCTCTCACCCCCTTTGCACTGCACGCCACAATTCTTCCACGCTCTGCAAATTTAACAAATCCGCGCTTGTTTCGAGCAGCATTAATAAAAATATCACATAGCACCAGAGCAGTGGGGTCCCACATGCTCCTGGCAGCCAGGGGTGAAATCCACCCGGGCCCTTTCCACAGGCTGACAATGCCAATGAGGTGTCAGAAGCATTAGGGGATTTTTTTTGCCATTTGGGGAGCTGCCTCATCCCCACGGGACTGAGCTGCTCATGCAACAATCACTTCCCAGAGCACACTGCTCGCAGATTTTGAATCCCTGTCAAAAATGATGTCAGGTTAAACTCCAGCAAAAGAACAGGAGCGAGTCCCTGCTGGTGTGGGAACACAGGACTTGGCAGAGATTCCCAAGGAGGGTTTCCCAGCCGGGTCTTCCCGAGCTGTTGCAGAGCAGCATTGCAGCACCATCTGCTGCTCCCCAGCTCCTCAGCAGGCGGCTGATAAACACCTCACTCCTCGGGGTGACAAATCCTGCAGTCACTGATTAGACAGCAGATCTGTCTTCTCTTCTCGGGGCTCAGGCTCCTCAGGCTTTCCTCAGCTGCAGGGCAGCCCCAGATCCTGCGGTCAGCACTGCAGGCGAGTGTGAGCAGCAGAAGCACCGACTCACAAAGTTTGATTGCTGCAAATATTTACTCGGGGTTTAAGCAAATTAACACTTCTCCTTGCAGTGGCCTCCCAGCAGGGACACAGCACATCTGACTCCACGTGTGGTTGTGCATTTCTCCAGCTGATCCCAGCTCCTCCTGCCCCATCTAAAAGGCTCACAGCAGCTCCCAGCTCCTCCTGCCCCATCTAAAAGGCTCACAGCAGCTCCCAGCTCCTCCTGCCCCATCTAAAAGGCTCACAGGAGCTCCCAGATCCTCCTGCCCCATCTAAAAGGCTCACAGGAGCTCCCAGATCCTCCTGCTCCATCTAAAAGGCTCACAGGAGATCCCAGCTCCTCCTGCCCCATCTAAATGGTTCACAGGAGATCCCAGCTCCTCCTGCTCCATCTAAAAGGCTCACAGGAGATCTCAGCTACTCCTGCTCAATGTAGAAGGTTCACAGCAGCTCCCAGCTCCTCTTTCCCCAGCTCAGTGATTCACAGCAGCTCCCAGCTCCTCTTTCCCCATCTCAGTGGCTCACAGCAGATCCAGCTCCTCCTGCCCCAGCTCAAAGGTTCAAACACCCACCCCAGGCTGCAGGATCGTGGTGCTGCACAGGAGCAATGCACAGCCAGGACACAGCAGGCAGCTCGTAAAGGCAGGTTTTGTATTCGAGCTGGCAGGAGTGTGACCTTGTCCTTTTCTTCACTGGGATTTACAGGACTAAGTCCAAAGACATAAATCAGTGGTGCACACGGAGCAGTTCTCCTCCTCTGGGCCCTACTCCATGGCACAGCTCAGACACGAGAGCAGAAGGAAGCCCCAGCACGTGTGAAGGATGAGGGCACCAGCTCAGTTAGCTGTGGCAAGACACATGCCAAGAAAAAAAGAGGGAACAGGAAAAGGAGAACCAGGGGAATCCCAGCATTTCTCCTCACCCTCAAATCCGAGAACACCACATTCAAAGTTGCGCTGGAGCGTTCCCCAGCTAACGGAGGAGCTGGTTCATGGTCCCGAGTCCTGGCCAATGCCCCCTCTCCAGCCTTGGGACCATGACAGCAGCTGCCTCACCATTCTGGCATCTCCAACAGCTTCTCCCTCTCAGACACCAGGCTTCTGCAGACAGCTCAGAAAACGTGTGTAACAGCCAATATTCTGCAAACATCTCGTGCCAGATTGAGCTGGGAGAGAATTAACACAGCCCAACCCACCCAGCCAAGTGCTCCCAGGGCTGGGAGCACAGTCAGGGCAGCCCTGCAGAGCACTCCTGTCCCTCTCCACAGGCAGCTGCCATCCCCCTCTGTGCTCAGCCTGCTGCAGATGTGTACAGAGGAGATTTGGGTGTTTGTTCTCCAAATCTGCCTTGTTAACGCTGGAGGAATATTGACACAGCGTTCCCTTCAAAGCAAATGGAAATGGAAGCTTTTTATTGAACCCATCTTTTATCTATCTTAGCTTTTAAAACAAGATATTTAACAACATTACCATTCATTTTTACATCACATGTCGTAAGTTCAGCTGGGCTCCTGCTTTAGCTGTAGCTGAACGTTGCCTGCTTCCCCAGAAGTCCTCACAGCGAAGATTTAGGGAGAAGCATACAAAAAAACCATACAAAATGGGGAAACGCAAGTGGGTTTTACTAATGAGGCAGGCACTTTGCTGCATGCACCTTTCCACCAGGAACAAGTCCCACTTTAGCAGACACTAACAGCATCTTTTGTCTTGTCTAATTTGGGAGCTGTGTTGCACAGAAGTGGGAAGCCAGTTAATGTATGCAAAGTTTGCTCGAGCAGAAAGTGCTTGATCTAGTCAGGGACTGGAAGAACAGAAGCTTTGCATTCCAAACAAAGGAATCCCCCAGGAATGGGAGGTATTTGAAGATGTCCACTTCTGCATCTGGAATTAAAAAGCTGAGATTTCTCACAGAGAAATGCAAATCAATTAAGTGAACCAAGAAATGTTTGGGGAGGAGAAGGAAAATATTTGGCAGGCAAACACTAAAACGTCGAGCAGCTCTGTGGGAATCATGTCCCAGGGACTGGACCAAAAACATAATTAGTCTGTTGTGGAGATAAACACCAAGCTTGTGTTCTGTTTTCTCATCCCAAACACCTCCTGGGCACTTGCTGCCTCACATCCTTCCTCCAGCAGCAGAGCTGTGAGGGTGTGAAACACCTGGGAGAAGAAGGGTTAGCAAAGTGTGAAGAATTCCTTCCAAAGTGCACAAGTAGTAAACAACATTTCCTCTGGGTTTGCACTGCTCCCAGACACACCAGGGACCACTTGTGGCATTCCCAGCTGATGTCACCTGCCTGGGAGCTGGATGGCAGCTCTGGATCCACAGTGTCTCGCCTCTCACGCCTGGCAGCAGCCAGAGCTGCCCACATGTCCCCACAGAGGTGAAAAGGCCACCAGTCCCACCAGGCTGGCAAGGAAACAAGGGGCTTCAAATGTAGATCACATCCGAGTCATGCTGCTGAACCTGCAGGCAAATCAAGCAGGGAGAATTAGTGCTGGCTTAAAGTAACTCCCTTTGGGCTGGGCCTTCCTTTGCCTCCAACTCTGGAGCCTTTTGCAAGATGCTCTGCAATAGCTTTTTCTTCCTTCTTTAAACAAATTATTCGCCTCACCCCTGAGTTCAGTCTTACAAGTTACTTGCCTCAGAAAGAGCTAATCCCTCAGCTGTTGCTGCACTCAGCTGTGTCCTTTAGTTCTAAGCACCCAAACCCTGAAGGAGGTGTTGGATGTTATATTCTGGAGCTTTTAATTGATCCTAAACCCCTCCCCCCCCCACCCCAGTTTTGTTCAGCTAAACCACAGCAAACCCATCAGGCTTTCTTCATTCCCAACACCTTGCCCAATTAGCATTGCCTACAGACAGCTGATTTCCTTCCCACTGTTCCAGACCACATTTCCTCACAGCTCTTCTTGATTTCTGCAGTCCAGTGACATTTCAAAGCGGGTTGGTTTTTTTTTCTGACACCCAGCTCATTGCTCTTCAGGCCTCTTTGACAGGGAGCACATGGCAGAGAACTGAACTGTTGGGAGCCTGAATATTTATTGGTCTCTTCCTCCATGCTTTTTAAAACCACAAGACAGGCACAGTATGTTTTAAGCTCTCTGTACCTGGGAGCACATTTCTCATTTCCAAGTCTGGCTGGTACAAATAAAATTTAACACAGATCCTCCTACTGTGTGCAGACATCTCTGCTTCATTTACCCAGGCTTACAGCTTTGCACTCCAGCTTAGATCAGAAGTGAGAAGAAAAACAGGCAGCCTCGAGTTACAAACATTCCTAAATGATGTGCCAGCACCAGGGGCTCCAAAATCCTGCAAAAGCCTTGTCATCTCTGAGGCTGGGACAGAGCAGGACAAACCAGGTCCCTACAGGCAGCCACCACCTCTGAACTCTAAACTTTTCGCCAACATTTAGGAATTTACTGACAAATCTGATTACCTTTATCATCTGTTTTCTGGTTCCTGTGCCCACACTGTTGGCAGCCAAGGAATTTCCTTGGGAAGATGACTTTTCCACTGGCACCGTGTGTTGAATTTTGTTGGTACAGGGCCAGCTGCTTGCAGTGTTTAACAAGTAAGCGGGGAAAGGTCTTGGAAAATTTACATCCAATGAATCTCCAGTTTCGAAGGTTTTCATCCATGATGGGGCCTTTAAAAGAAAAGAGCACATGGAAATTTAATGCCCTCTCTGTATCAACACTCATCAAGCCAAAAAGAACATCAGATGAGTAGTCAGAAAAGAAAGGCCATCTTTCCTCATCATTTTTCAAGCTTCCCTTCTGTCTCCAAAAGCCATTGACTCAGAGCCATTTCTGCTGCATGAGCAACAACCTGCAGACAAAACCAGCCCTATTCTTGCCCTGCTTTAGGAAGAAGTTGAAGAGTTTACTTAAATAACAAGCAACTTATGACAAATCTGGGTCTAGTTCCTCATTGCCTTAAAAAAAAAAAATATACACCAAGGCTTTTATGACTTGCAGCAACCACAAAGCACATGAATGAGAATGCGATGCAAAGTGTAAGAAACCACATTTAAATGTGTCCGTTACAACATTTTCGTTTGCTCCAAGACCTTAAACCCCTGGTTGTGATTTCATAATCGTAAAATGATTATTTTTTTTGCTTATGGGCCTGGTATTCAGCCCAGGCAAAAGGCCTTAAGATTTTGTTTTGACATGAATTTTCCTCCTCTGTGTTCATGCTTCTAATATTTTATCAGCAAGGGTAGTGAAGGCTTGGACTGAAATACAGCAGCTCCCTCTGGCACACCCACACTGCTCCATTTTAGGGTTCGTGCTGGAGAAAGGGGCAGGGATTTAGGGTACTTACAGTTCCTAAGGAGCGATCCAAGGAGCCCAGGACTTCATTCCAGTGACAGTAAAGCCCAGCCTGTTTTTCCTCCAGTTTCAGTGCATGAATTTCAGACTTCAGTTCTTTCAGTCGATCTTCGAATTTCCTGCTCTTTTCTAAGTAGTCCAGCCTGGGTCCACACATTGGAGACAAAACCTTAGGGTGGCACAATTTAACTCCAGAACAGGTTTGTGAAAGGAGGAGAGCTGGTTTTCGTCTCATTTTATGTTTTATAGGTAAAATGAATTCTGGCAATGCCAGCCTGGCTCCCCTGACCCAGTGACAAGGGGGCTCACGTCTTTCTTTTTAATTCCTAACTTTTTACCAAGCATTTCCTTCCAGACTAAGGGATGCCTGATGGATCAGCTCCCAGCAATTCCACACTTTAGCGCTAGAGGGAAACTTCTGTCCTCTCACATGCTGTTGGTTCAGCAAAGTGCTTTGTCCCTCCCCAAGACAGAAGGTTCTGGATTTATCACGGCTTGATGCCACCAAAAAACCTTTCCTCTGTGTGAACAGCCGGTCTTACACAGAATCACCCACACCAGCTCAGTAAAAGGCCTCCAGCCACACGCATATCCCAAGTTAATCAAAGATGAACTGAGATTCCCAAAGATTTCAATTCCTTTCTCCTTCATTTGCACCCCAAGCATACTGATACCTCTCTCTCTCTATCTCAAAGGAGAGTCTCTTGAGGTCAATGTCCTTCAAATCCAGCTTTATGGATCCTTTGTCAAAGTTGGCATCTCTGCTGTCTCCTGGGGAGTACTGGGGGTACTTGGCCATGTGCTGGAAGAGGCAACACATCACTGTCAGTCAGATCTGATGGACTGATCTGGGGTTTATCTCCCCCAGCTCTGCAAGAATGCCACGCTGAGCCATTTCCTGAGACACACAGACGCTCCTGCAGCCCTTCCCCTGCACCCAGCTGAAATCCACAACCCACAGATCCAAGAGCAGAGATTTATCCTGGCTGCAGCGTTTCTATTTCAGCAGAGAATGGAAATCCATCCTCAGCAGGGCTGGAACAGAAGAGGGAGTTGGGGCACAGAACTTTAGCAGTGCTTTCTTGCTGGGGGACAACTTCACTGCATTGCCTGAAGACACTCATGGATGTGCCAGGATGACAGAGCTGGCTCAGCACAACGAGCTCCACAAAAAAACTGCCTGGCTGCAATGGCACCACGAGTTAGGCATGAAGGCAAGACAGCCTCTGCTCCCTAAGTTCCATCACCAGTTCTGGTTTTAACTTTGGTCTTGCCTTTCTTATCATCCTGAACAAACTCCCATCCTCGCTACACTGTTTTTACACACCAGTTCGTCCCCCAGCTGGTTGCAGCCATGCCACTACTCAGCTTGCTGGGGGCTCCAAAAATATCATCAACACCTGACTACCTCTGAAGATCAAGTGGTGCCCAGTGGAGCAGAACTTACAGGATAATTAAGCCTGGTTATGTCTAAGAGCTTCTGCTTCGCTTTGCGTTCGGCCTCTCGGGCTTCGTGCAGGTCTTGTTTCAGGTGCTCTGCTTCCTTGGCTCTGGAAAATAAACATCCTGAGGGGAATGGCTGATGGTTTCCAACCAACACACGGATCTCAGAGCTCACTACCTTCCAGAGAACAAGTCCACTACTGTGTTATCTTTACACCAAGACACTCGTGGTAGGAGGCTCACGTGGAGAGCTGACTGCACACAGCAGGGCAGAGACACTCCGGCACAAAGTGGCTGAACTAACATGATTTTCCTACTCCTAATTTCCATGGGCTCAGTTACAACCTGCTGATACAGATTCTCTCCAGGCCATCAGAGATCCTCCCTGAGGTGGGGAGAGGCTGCTCTTTATTTTGGCAAGTCTCTTGGCAGTATCCTAAAACAAGGATTTCTTAATAACAGGGTTAAAATTCCTCTGTCAACACCAGCCTGCTCTGCATCTTCAGAGAACACGCAAACACTCAGAGTGGTTTATATTTCACGTGAATTTACCTGGTTTTACACTTCTGAAAGACCTGAAAGGGAAACAGGAGGCCATTCACTGAATGAAAACAGCCTCGTATCTCACAGGGGATAAAGACTGGTAAATTCAGTTAGGTAGCCAGTGCTCATTTGATAACACTAAATAGAAAATGCCTCTGAATTCTGGATCTTTCTTGCTAAACACCTCCACAGCTTTGCATCTGATCCTCTGTAAACCTGACCTGCAATGCAACAACAGCTCCCAGGCGGTACAAGCAAAGCACAAGGAGGCTTCATCACTCTGAAGTGTCACTTCAGGAGCAATTCCCTCCTCCTGGGCTCAGCTCTGAGGAAAGCAGCACTCTCTGCACCCCAGCTGAGAACACACAATGCCAGGGAAGCAAACCCAACCTCCTGTCAGACTCCTTCACCAGCTTCACCGCGAGCAGCTCCGCCTCCCGCATCTTCTGCTCCATCAGCCGCTTCTCCTCCTTGCTTTTCAGAGCTGTGATCTCCAGCCTCTGGCGCTCCTGCTCAGCTTCTGCAGCGTTCTGGGCCAGCAGTTTGGCCTCTTCTTCTGCAATCTGAGCCTTCTCAGCCAGCAGCTCTGCTGCTTCCTGGGATCGGAGCTGAGGAGAAAGAATTTTTCTTAGTTCCTTGTCTAGAGCCTACAAAATCCCCCCTGCAGGCAAGCAGGAGACATCTTTTACCAAGAGATCAAGTGATAAAATATTGTTTCTTAAATAAAAACCAGACACAATTTCAGGGTCTAATGTTCCTCCTCTGCTCCAGAATTTCCTGTGTCTCACCTCTACAAAGCAAGGAGAAAAATCTTAGAGCTGGACAAAGTTGAAGTCAGCCCCTTTCTCCCAATTTCAGCTCCAAGGTTGCTTCCTTTCCCCCTCTCTTTGCCTGAGGAGAGCACTGTGAGCCAAATCCAGGGAGGGAATGGTTCACAGATTATGGCAGATCAGGGTTTTCCCAGGTATTCCTGGAAAAATGGGAAATGCCTTTTCCACCAGTGATTGGAAACTCTCCAGCCTTGTCTGAGCTACAATGCCTGGTGTCTCCTGGTGTCAAAAAAATCCTCCTTCCAAACCAAGAAAGCCCATCAAGCACAAGAATATTCAGCCTAACTCACCAGGGCCTCGTTGGCCTGCCTGGCTTCATCTTCCAGCTGGAAAAGGCGCCTTTCCAGCTCTTCTTTGGCTCTCTCGGCTTCTTCTCGGAGCTGTTTCTCCCTGGCCAGCCTCTGGTTCTCCATCTGGAAGTAGGATGAGCAAGAGTTTGTGGGATTGCAGCACAATCTCACCTGGGCCTGAGTGAAATGCATCAAATGAAGAAGGGGCTGCTCTCCAGCTGGGATGGTCACCAGAGATGCTGGAGCTGCCTGAACTTTGCAGCACTGAGCTCCTGAGGCAGGCACTCCTGGTTATTTCAGCCTGCTGGGAGAGCCCTTGGATTGATCTGTTGTGCGCCCCAAACCTTTGGCACCACATCTCCACACAAACACCTCTGATATCCTCAGATGCCACAGAGCTGTTCCCACACCCAGTCCTGCTGCACTTCCTCACCTCCCACACACATATGGATGGAATACTGGGGCAGCAAGGGCACCAGCTGGAATAATAATCACTGTTTTCAGCAACAGAAGAGCAGGGAGAATCTACCTTTTTCCTAGCTTTTTCTTCCCTGGCTTGTGCTTTCATTTGCTGGATCTCTATGGAGTCCACTTTTCTCCTCCTCATAAATAGGTCGTGGTTTCCAATGCACAGCTGGAAAATCTGCAGAGGAAAGGTAAAGCAGATGTGATTTTGATGCACTTGTGCCCCTGCCAGAGGGACGAAGAGGCCCACGCCGGCCTCACAGGACAATTCTGACTTCAGCACAAGTGCTGGCAGCCGCTTCCCTTCCAAGGAAATCAGCACGCAGGGCAGGCACACAACAGTTGAGGTAAGTTTGTAACAGGATGAGAGATTCCTTCTGTCCCTCGACTCCCACTGATCCCATTTTCCTGAATTCCACAGGCAGCAGATCCAGGCTGAGATCTCAAGACCACGATTTTGTTTACAAACAGTATTTCTCAGTCAGTATCACCAGGCTCAGCTTCACAGAAGGAAAGCAGGGCACTTACCAGTTTGTTCACTTTGAGCTGAGAGGAGAAGAACTTGAAGACTTCTGCTTTTTTGTCAAGGGGTTTAATAGTTAACTACACAGGCAAAAGGAAAGAAAAAAGAAAGGAAGCACAGTGAGGAGGAACATAAGTTAAAACCAATGCAAACTTTAGCTCATCTCCACTTCTCTCTGGGGAAGCAGTGATTTATGCCACAAATATGGGGACAGTGATGTACAACTGTTTTTCTCCATAGAATCAGGCTGTGTTGGAGGATAAACCCCCAGGCGCACCCCAGTGCCAGTTTGGGTGGTTTTCCTGATGCCACCTGTGCACTGCACCCTGTCCCCAGAGCTCTGGAACAAGCACTGGTTGTCAGGAGGACAGGACACATCAGCAGGCATAGCCCTGAAGTCAGGGAAATGTCAAACACCTCTCGGAACAGCAACCATTGCAGGGATAAATAAACGTATCAAGGGCCTAAGGACTTGTTCTTCAGAGCAGCAGGTGAAAGTCCTGCAGACTTCCTCACTTCTTCCTTCTTCAGTTCACTTCCCAAGCTGTTCCCAGAGGCCAGGAAGGCTTTTCCTGCTACACTCCACGCCTTGTGCTCTGTTTGGCTGCAGAACAAAATATGGCCCTTTTTTTTTTTCAAAAAAGACACTGTTTTCTGTGCCTCAGGGGTTCCCTGGCACTCAATTCCTCCAATTCCTTTGCAAAGTAATTCCTGTATGACTCCAGGGCATCTGGGTCACCAAGATCATGATGTCCTATAGCTCCTTTCACCCTCTAGGTAATGCCTGGCTGCCTTTTGAGGAGCAAGGCTGTGCTGTGGCACTGAATAAAGTGAAGCTCAAACACAGGGCTGCCCAATTTCCCCACAACAGGGAGTTAAAGCAGTTTATTCCCAGATCTCAGTGGAAGTTTGATGTTATCAGGGACCAAAAATGTTTTGGAGGCAGCAAATCCTGTAGGCCTGCCTGATTTAATGGGCATGAATCTAAAATCTCATCTTAATGTTTTTCCAAAAAGCCCACAGAAAATGGAACAGGCTGTGCTGCCCTTTGGCTGACAAATTCCAGGTATTCCAGTACCAGAGGAGTTTTCCTGGGCTTGTTTTTCCTGATTAGAGCCTTCCATGCAGGCCGTGATTCGTACTGAGAGTAAATTTCCCCTGCTCCTTCACTTTCTAGAAGCAAAAGCTGGGCTTCCCGGTGAAATTGCAGCGGTGGGGTGGTGCTGAGGAGTGAAATCATGTCCCAGCAAACTGGCAGAGCTGAGGCAGAAAACCATTAATACCTCCCTGCATGTGTCCTCTTGCCACCGGGCTCCAAGCCTCAGCTACAAGGAGGGCTCCTGCATGTGCAAACAGCATTAAGGTTTTACGGATCGTGGAATTCCTGCTGGGATAACTGAGGAAGCCAGGCACGGTGGCGTTCATAATATCTGTCTCTTTCAGAGATCAACACACTTGTTTTGCAAAGGCCAAGCAGCAGGGAAGGAGCCAGAACAGAGTCGAAGCTCAGAGCAGCCTCGGGGAACCAAGGTTTTGAGCTCATCTGCAAGGCAGGGCTGTTATTTTTAGTTTTGTAACAAAGCTCCCCAGGATTTTCCCCTTCTCCCCCAAAAATTAGTTCAACAGAGGAAGCTTTCAGCCTGTTCCAAGAATCCTAGTCCACACCCATGCCCATGTAAAAAGAATAATACATCAAAACCAGCATACCTCTTTCTCGCTACAGGAAATGTTTCTGATAGAGCTCCACTCAAAGGACTTATTTGGAGAGAACCTGTTATTAATGCTGTAGATATGAATACCTTTGGCATCAACGCCAAGCAGGAGATCTGTGTGGTTTTTATTTTGCTAAAAAACAAAGAGAGATCAGCAAATGGCATTTTTTGGTGACATTAAACAACCACAGGCAAGAAGCCCGTATTTTAATATATTGATATTTATCTGTATTTTAGGAAACTGGTGTTTCTATAAAATATTATGAATGCTGCCACTGTTGCTAATAAATTCAGTCCTCTAGGTTGCTCATAGCAGCTCAAACTATTTCTCCTTCCTATTCCAAGGAAGTTGTCAAGCTGTAAAAATATTAATCTTAATTGTTTGATTCACCTGCTCCTTTAGAAGGCAAGAAAACCAAGTGAGAACAGCACCGGCAGCAGGGAAAAGCAGGATTCGGGAGTCCCAGTTCCAAACTCCCGGGAGGATTTTAAAAGGACAGCACCATCATCTGCAGCAACTGCAAACTGCTAAAATAAGGCACTTACAGCAATTGGGAAATAATTGACACCATACATTTCCAAGTCTTGGGCAATTTTCAGGTAGTTCATCTCAGCTTCATCCCTGGAGAATAAAGCCATGATTATGAAATTCCTTTCCAGCCTTTCTCTCCTGGCTGACTCTCCATCTCCCACTTAGACAAGAACAAGCAATCTTGTCCTTTGTACAAACTTACTTTAATTTTGTCATCTTGCTCTCAATAATAGAAAAAAAGGATAATAAAAACAGCATCTGGACAGAATAAAGGCAGTAAAGTTGCACCTATTTGAAAAGATGACTCATGGCTAGTGTAATCTTCATTAAAATTCATTAAAAGTCTTATCCTTGTGTTAGTTTTGCCACTCCATGTCTTGGAAACCCACCCTTCCATTGTTTTCCATGAATAGATCTCCTTCAGGAAACAGAGTTCATGGAGAAATGAGTCTTGAACAGAGCTTTTGGCCAAGACCAAAGAAGGGTGAGAATCTCTCCACCCACTTTTCTCCTCCCTTCAAGTTAAATCAGTAAATCTTGAAGAAAATATTCAATAAAAATAATGCTAAGAAGCCTCTCGAACAGAGAGAAATGGAACCCAAATATTAGGAAAAGCTGCCTCTGGGTGCTAACAGATCCTATTTATTGTTTAATTGGATTTCCAGACAGGCTGAATCACACTGAAAACAACAAATCCCATAAATAAATGTCTGGGATTTCTAAGAAATGCAAAGGTTTCCTACCTGGCAATCCCCCTGTGCTCAGCATACCAAGCAGTGATCTTCTCTTCCCACATCTCAGCTGTCAGCTGGTACTGCCTGAGGACCTGCAGGGGACAGGAAGGAGGCTGAGCCCCTTTGAAGATCCAAATGCAAGTGCTGCCTCTCCCAAGTAAAGTGAATGCAGAGGTGCAGTTCACAGCTTGGTCATTTTGCAGAGTTTTTAATGCTCTGGTTAATCCCCAGCAATATCTGCCCTGCAAAGGGGAGATCCAAAGATTCTGCACTGCAAAGAGCACATTCAAAGGTTTGGATTTATATAAAATTAAGACTTACCCTTTTAGGTAACAGCTCATCATGGGCTAGAAAGCCTGGCTCATGGAAATTTGGGTCGTAGTCACCATACTGTCCCAAAAAAGAAAAGTTATTTCAGTTTGTTAGAGGCAGAACGCTGAGGGAGTTGTTCCTTGCATAGTTTGATGTGAAAACTCGAGGCAGATTTAATTTTGGTTTTATTTTGGAAGGAACTTCCAGCCCTTGTGCCATGCGGGTGGCTCCAACACAGCCACTGAGCCACTTAGACTTCAGTCCTAACCTGGAAACCTTCAGTCCTAACCTGGAAACTGAAGGAATCTCCCAGGAATTCACCCTCCGGACTAGAGGAATGTGAGCTGCTGAGAAGTTGTGTTCACCTCCTGCCATTGTGTAAGTCGGGCTCTTGGTGGCAAGAAGGGAACAGAGAGAGCTCTGAGAGACACTAAAAAACTTGGTGTCCTCCCATTCTGAGCTCTGTTTTGAGCACCTCCTGCATCCATAATCATTTTATAAGACAACAGGAAATCATTCTAGCCTGGAGAAAATTGCACTAAAATGTTAGGTCCAAATAAATCCCCTAAACTGCAGAAGCACAGTATAGAAAAAAATCCTTGTAGTGGCATTTAATGTTTCTTTTTGTAGCTGTGCCTTTACCTCCCAGGATGACCAACTTCTTTAACAGCAAATTTTAACCCTGCTGTGTTTACACACCACCGTGTAGACGTGTCGGTTAAACCAGAAAAAAGTCAATGGAAAAAGAGATTTTCTGTCACAAACCTTAGCCTGAACAGCATAAGAAGCCAGTAAAACTGTAGCTTCTGGTGAGCAATAGATCTCCTCATCCAGGATTTGTTTCTTAACCTAAACCAACAGAAAAAGGGAGCAAGTGAAAGAAGCTCAAAGTCAGGATTTCTGTCAGGCTTGAAATGAAAGCAGACATGCCCAGACTATAACTTGGCACCAAATACCGCCTTTATGAGTTAATAACAGCAACAAGAAATTGGCATTCAGGAACACAGGGAGCCTTTAGTTAGCATTGCATTTAATGAGACCAAAAATGCCAGTCAGCTCTCTCCACGCAGTTACACAAGGAGTCCTATGAAAGAATATCTTATAAAACATCCATTTTATTGTCTGCGCTTCATTTCTTTTAACAATCCTCCTTTTTTTTTTCTGCCTGCTTTGGAAAAGTCAGCTTTGCATCACGCCAGACATCAAATTTTAGGTTGGAAGGGAGCTCTGGAGGTCAGGTCCAACCAGAGCAGACTCAGGGTTGTGCAGCAGCCTGGTGTTGCCATATCAAAATCCCTAAGAGGTGTTCTCCAGCTTTCCAAAATGAGAGAATAAAGGAGACCCCCAAAAGAGAAGCTGAATAATAGAGCGCTTAATTTCTTCAATTGCAATGGTCTAAGCACAATCACACAATGGGAAAGAGTCTTTCAACATTCTTCTCATTTTAATAACCTGTGGTGCTACCAAGACCAGAGGTGTAATACTTTGGAAGGTGTTGTTTGATTTTAAATCAGTTGTGCAATTTCTGTTTGAAAACCTGAAGAGGGAAGGGGAAATTAATCTTCCCAAATCCTCCTCTCAGGTGGATTTAGCCCAGGAACAAGCACAAGACAACAAAATTTTGCATAGCTCTCAGTCTTAAACACTTCCAAACAGAAAAAACAACTTGAGCAAGGACAAGTTCTGTTTACAAACACACCTCTGTAGGTGCTGGGAACTGAAATGAACCACCAAGAAAGGTTTTTCTTTTAAATTCAGTCCCTGGTGAGCACAATCTCTGAACCTGAGTTGCAGTACAGGGAACATTCTTTCTAGGCTGTTAAAATGGAAAGAATGAAGAGATTTTTCTTCCAGTTTGGAAAGCTCCAGCTTTCATTCTCCCCGGTGCAAATCATGCTCCAGGATTTAGAACAATGTGGATAAATCCCCTACAAGTGTCTGGGTTGTTTTGGGGTTTTTTTCTGATCAGTTTTTACAAGGCCTTTTTGTTAAACTTCATGAAGAAGCAATAAATGACCTCACCTTTCAGCAGACAATATTTAGCTTCAGTCACTGACATTTATTCAGGCATTTTGGAAAAAGCTGTTATGCCACATTAATTTGCAAAGGTCTGAAGAGTCAGGAGAGCTGAAATCTTCAGGCATCCAGATGTCTGTACATGTTTTTCCTATTAGCATCCAGGTGTGAGCTGAGGTTCTTAACAGTCAGGAAACTTTGCAAGTTCCAATTTGTTTCAGCCTTGTTTCCCTACCTCGGAATGAGAAGAATTTGCTAATTGCCTATCTGCTAGTTAAGGCAGGTTCAAGCAGAAAAGAGAAAGAAGTGGAAAAATCAGGATTAAAAGAGTAGGAAAAGAGTTCTGCCGCTCTCATTCCTTTCCAAAATTAGCTGAAGAAATAAACTGCCAAGTGGTTAAAAGTTCTGGATGAAGTTCTGCTGGGTTTCTTAACCATTTCCTCATTATTTCATTAGCACACCCTCCTCAGGGCACAGGGGAATTTACTGGGTTTATTTCCAGCTGCAGACTGAATTTATCTCATAAACCCCAGCTACCTGCACAGACACATCCTGCTGTAATAAAGCAACACTCCAGAGGCTGAAACTTCCAGAGGGACTCCACAACAACTCAGGAGAGAAGCTGGATGTCCCAGATGTTGGAAAAGACCATCCCAAACTCAGTGCTTGTATCCTTTGCTGCAGCTATGGAGCTTTTCCTGGTCAATCCATCTTTATTTTTGATAAGGCTCCAAGAATTTGCTTCTTCATCCACTTTTTGATGGAGCTCAAATGGTGTTTGCTGCTCTGCTCCTTTCTCTTGCCAGGTGAACAAACCTGGATTTCAGAATGCCTGTCAAATTCCAGGATCTTTATCCCTACAATCCAAAATGAAGGTTTAGGGAGTCCTTGTTTTCTAGAGGTTTTGCCCTCCAGCACAAGATCTCCCCAAAAGCCTCACAGTTCCTTCCAACAGTTCCAGCTTTGCATGGAATTTTATTTTTTTTTAACACATATTAAGGAGCAAAACAAGTCTGGAATATCCAGATTTGGAATTATCACCCAGACTGCTGGGTGTTGTCACAAAAACCTGAAGAGGATGAAAGATTCCAGCTTACCTGGACACAAACCCACAGCAGGCAGGAGAGATGTTTGTATTTCATAAAAGTAAAATCTATAAAGTTCTTGATACAGCTGAAGCAAGCAAAATTATCCTGAGCTGCCAACAAGATCAAAGACAATGCAAAAGGACTGGGGGAAATACAGAAGGAATTCATGGTTAAAAACTGTTCCTGACCTGAAGAAAGAATAAATGCTGGGTAATTTCCTGCAAGAGTTCCTCTTCTACCTTCTCTGGGTAGAACTTAGCCAAAAAATGAAAGCTAATGGGATCTTCTTTGGGGATTTCTTGATCTAAAACCTGTTTAGAGATAAAATCAGCGGCAAAAAGGATACATGAGTGTCTCAAGATAATATTCCCGAGGACAAGCAGAAAGCAGCAAATAATCCCCTTAAAGCAGCCTTCCCATATTTTAGAGGGAAGGGTAAGTCTGAGCTTTAATCTAACAGCAATCAGTGGTGATTAGTGAGGGATGCTCCAGGTCAAATGGGATAGAAGCAATCAGACCAAAGAATCCAACTTTAGCCTTAAAAAAAAAAGCTACCATGTAAAAATCTGAGTTGTCACGGAACACATCCCTTTAGCTCCTGTGCTCCAGAAAGTCAATATTTACAGAAACAAATCATTGCCACACTACAGAAGTAAATAACTGCCACACATTTTGTCTCCTATACCTTTTTGTCCATCTTTAACCAGGTGCACATTCCTTTAATCGTGTACTGCAAGCCAAAGAACCAAGTCTCCCTTAAACCAAGGGCTCGGCACACCAGGTCAAACAAATCCTTTCCCTTCCACTTCATCTAAAAGAGAGAAAAATCAAGAAAAACATGGATATCCTAAATGAATTTGTTCCATTTTAGCCCTTTCTCCTATGAAATCTTATTTCATTTTCAGGTTTTTAATGAAATAGTCTAAGAGTTGCTGCGTCCCACCTCCTCTCCTTCTCCAGACGCATCCAGAGAGCAGCTGGAGTCATTTAATCACCAAGCACTTGAGGAGCACTGGGAATGAGGATTGTGCTATTGATTTCCTGGGACGTGGCTTTATCATAAGTCTTTATTAATATTTGTCCAAAATTTTGACTCAATAGTTTATACAAATTGGAGAGACTGAGAGGAAAGCCTGGGGAAATCAAATCAGGACACGGGGTAGGAATGCTGAACAATGAGAGCAGCTCCACCTTTCACACCCCTCAGGTATTTCTGTGGCACCAGGCCAAGCCTTTATCCTACTCTGATTTAAATGAGTCTTCTTAAATGTTTCCATTTCAATTTAGCAGCCAGAGAGAGCAAACTTTGATTAAAGGTCCCAAATTCACACACATTTGATGCCTTTTTTTTTCCCCCAAAGAGGCTGTTCATCTGTTTCTTCTGTTTGACCACATTTTAGAGGGATGATTTTATCTAATTGCTAAAACTAAAAACTGAATGGCAAAAAACAAAAGTGAACTTTTAGGCAGTGTTTGAGTGGAAAGCTGGAAACCATCCCAGCAAAAGAGCAGTGTCTGGGGAGAAAGGAGAGGTAGCAAAGGAAGGAGTACATGATTTGTTAACAAGGACTCTGATCTCTAAATCGAATTTTCCAAATCCTTTATTTTCACAACTCTGCCTGCAAGTACTCCAGAGCAGTAAGTCATACAAGACTAATCCCTTCTGTTTCTGCAGGACCTAATAAATGATATCAAATGCCTCACAGAACAGTCAGGTCTCACCAAAAATTGCCAGTCCCATTGGAACTGAGTTTTCTAACTCCTCAAAATAACTGTGTCTTGTTGTGCTTTTGCTGGATGATTAGGAATTAATTACTCAGGGACAGTTCTGTCCCTTCAATAGTGCAGCCCAATTTATTTAGCAATTGATCATTTATTTTTCTCCAGCCATGATTTTCCCTAATCAATTTATCAGACAGCCATAATTAATGGAAGAACTGTCAGCTTTTTCATCCATCCTTCTTTTCTCTTTTGCCCAGAGATCCTAACACACATTGCAGTTAAAGAACTGGAGTTTATAAATGGCAAATTTAAACAGAATGTCCTAGATCAGCAAAAGCACCAGTTTATAAATTATTTTAAAAGCAACATTTTAGCACCAGCTCTGACCAATTTATCCAAGCTGGAAGTGTCTTAAAGAGCTGTGTCAGTTCCAAGAAAAAGAGTTTCATGGAGAAGTAGGAATACTTACAAACAATTGGAATGCTTATGTAGAAAGCAGGTTTGGTGTTCATTCAGCTGTGTCAGCCAAATGGATTTCATGCAAACAGCTTTAAATTCTGAACAGAGTTAAGAATGCACCTGAGATTAAATAATCCGTTCTTTATAAAAACAACGGATCAGTTTGAAGACCATCCATGAGCTGATAATGTGATTTTTTCTGATTTCTTGCTAATACAAAGGTCAGTCCCCAACTCCCCGGCATCTGCTGACACTCTCACCTCACAGCTGAACTCCATCTCAGCATCCACTGTTATAATTTTGACTTTAAAAGTCTTTGGTTGCTTCTTCTTCAGGCCTCGGATGGACATATTTTTCAGTTGATGAGGGCAGCCACAGCTGAAATCAAACATGGGGGGATGGAAATTCAGCAGCATTTTCTTGGTTAGATTCCAAAGTAGGATGAGTCCAAACATGCAGAATAAAATCACCTTTAGAGATGCATTTTTTGTGTCTAAGACAGTAAGGATGTTGAAAGAAAAACCTTTAAAATGAGCTTGCTCCTTAAAGCATTAAGTGCTCAGAAAATGTTATTGCTGTCTTTTCTCCGATTTTGGCTATCACAAACAAAATTCTCTTTCTCAAGGGTCTCTTGCAGCTTCTCCACTCAGTAGAACAGCAGAAAATGCAGCTAAATTTTAGGATGTCAAATCCAACACAATCCTTTTCCATCAGTTATGGCTCCTTCAGCAATTAAACTATTGGGTTTCTTTATAACATGAGATCTTAACTCCCTGAAATTATACAAATGCCAAGGAATATATGCAGTGAAATTCAGCTGAATTTACCACATCCTCTTGTGCTACTCACGCGTGACGATAAAAGTTATTTAGAACAGAAATTTTCCCAGTGAAGTTTTTGCAAAACGAGTTTAATTTTGCAGAAGCCAACAGAAAGTTCCTTCAGAAATCCTCTATTCCACCCAGAAAATTAAGGGGATGCTGCTTCCACAGGCACAAGGGTTTTGTGGAAACCAAATATTGAAAGCTGGGGTTAAATGAGAGTGTGGATCTGCTCCAGGCAGTTCTCAGGCACTTCTTTCCGAGCACAGGAAACCAGCCTGTAACGGTTTTTGCTTCTTCTTACTTTATAAAATTAACAGGTCAAACTTGTTATAATGCAGTGAGTAACTGTGAACTATACAGGGCAAGAACTGAGGCATTCCTGGCTTCCTACAACATAAGACTATTACAGTGTGGCAGAATTCCAATCTGTCCTTGAGGAATTCCAAAGTAAAGCTCTAGTTTAAACCGAGAATTTCCATTTGCCTGCACCTTCCAGGATTTTATAAAGTATCTTGCTCCCCTTTTTTGCTGCTGCCGAGCTCTAAATTGGCTCGGGAACGTATTGATTTTCCACTTACTTTGTTTGTGCCCCTCACCCACAGATTTTGAGCAGTTAAATAGGAGGTGAAATAGATAGGGAAGTTTTTCTTTTCAGATTATAGGGGAGTTGAGGCAGGGAAGAGATAAAAGAGTTACCAAATCATAGGGACATCAGAGGTACAGTTGAGAACAAGTCATCGAGGCAGCTCAGAGTAGGGAAAACAAGCTCAGGAGGAAATTCATCCTTCTGACACCACTGGGACCAGATGGGGAGGCCTCTCCCTCCAGCTGGCTCTGGTGGAGCTTCTGCTGAAGTCTTGTTTGGGTTCGGGGCACCACTTCTGGAGCTGGGAAGGCAACTGGAGAGAGTCCAAAGGAGAGGTCCAAGGGCTAGAAAATCACCTGTGGTAAGATGAAAGCACTGGTTAGAACAGGGAAAGGACAAGTGGTGAGAGATTGTAATGGCTGCTCTTCATGACAAGGAATAGTGGGCTTAATTATGCTGCAGGCAGGATGCAGACTGAGGAAAATTCAAGAATAATCAGGACATTCCGGTGCTGGAAAAGCACAGGGTGGCACTTCTCTTTCTGAACTTCCCCCCAAAACAATGTGACAGCATCTGCTCCCTCCAGGAGACTGGAGGGACCTAAACCTCAAAGGACTCCCCCCAAGCTGGTCCCTTCTGCCAGTGCCCACCACCAGTCCCAGCAGAGGCCACACCACCAAAAACCAGTGAAATCCAAGGAACAGCACATCCAGAGCCCAAACCCCATCACCCCCAGGGCGTCCCTTTCTCCTCAGGGATTATTTGTTAAAGGAGTGAAACCAGAGGCAGCTCAGTGCACCCAACTGAGCAGAGCTCAGGTCCTTTCTGCTTAGCACAGCAAAGTGTTTTCAATTAAAGGGAATATTGAAAACCCCCAAAATGACCACAGCAATATTAACAGGGAGAGCATCGTGTGAGGGCACCCACAGCAGTAATCACCCCAGATATTTTTTGATCTCCAATCTGCAAGCTGCAAAATTAAATTTTAACCTGTGGCATTCCAAAGATCTTTTCCATCTGGTTTTCTTCCCAACTGTAAATAATTGTACCATTGGACACAGCATTTATAGCCTGAGAACTACAGACTTCTATACAATACTGGAAATAGTTTTATTCTAGAAGAAACATCAATGGCTGAAAACTAAGGAGAGAAAAAACTTCGTAATTCGTTTTTAATATGTAACCTGAAACAGCCAGTTGAGTTAAACAGGAACTTGGAGTTAGGGCCAGTACAGAATATTCTCAGAGCTTCATATGGAAAATACTGAACAGATAAAATTGAGCAGCCGGAGAAAAATGTACTAATTTTCTCAAAATATGAGAAAAATACCAGAGCTTTTCATTTGGACTTTGAAGTTATTTCTTTTTTCTTATATAACCAGGTTGAAATGACAATATAATTTGTTCAACATTTCCAACAGCTTTTTTTTTTGTTCTTTCCAGAACTTTTATTCCATGGAAAAGCACATTCTGACTCACAGTGAAAAGACATTTTTGAATATCAAATTTTCCCCAGAAAAGTAAACTGCATTTTAATCAATAGCACTGGTAAAGAAATTGGAAAGGGTTTTCACACTGAATAGCTGAAATGAATGTCAGATCCCGACAACAGAAGCAAAAGCACTTAGCAGACGAGATTTTAGAAAAAGAACCCTTTCAAAAAAGAGAAATCTTGCTGAAAAAAGACAATCTGGGTTTGCCATCTCTTGTGTAAATGCAAAAGCAACCCCTTCCCTAGATCCCTGCTAACAACAGCAGGGAGTCAAGTGCTCCAAGGCAGAGTTCCTGACACCCAGCTCCAGTGATTTATTCCTGCAGGTGCCACAGGGATCCAGAAGCAGCAGAATGTGATGGACCAGAGCATGTCATAACCCTACCAAAGAACACATGAATGCAGAACAGGGCACGGTGATCAAAGATTCCTGCCCAGCCAGAACCTGGGAACAGAAAGTTCAGGAGCTGGGAACAAGCACAGGGACATGATAAAAGCTTGATGTGGTGAGGGGAACAGAAAGGCAGCGACGGGGAATAAAATGTGAATGAACAGAACAGCCCCACCTCTCTGTTCACATCCAGGATGAAAGGAGGGACACCCAGCAGCTCTGGATTAGAGTGTTCTCCCTCCTGGACAATGAGAAACCAGGACCAAAGCGTGGGGGTGCAGCAGAAACTGGGAACGGGGAAGAGCAGGAAGAACTGGCCAGGTGACTCTGGCAGCAGCGGTGCTTATCCGTGTCCCAGCGGCGGGTGGGCAGCGTGGTACAGCACAGCCCTGCGCTTTGATCCACGCGGGGAGCAAGGCACACACCAGATCCCACTCCCTCACAGCATCCACTGGCAGTCAGGGAGAAAAAAAGTGAAATCGGCATCACCGCACGCACACAAAGCTCAGCAAATCCACCAGAATTCAGCACCTTGTAGACAAATACCTCCAGGAACAAGCTGCCCAAGAGCGAGGGTGCAATTTATTCCCAGCGTAGCACTTCCAAGGTGAATGGATGGGGTTTTGCAGGGTATAAAAACTTCCCTTCACGTGGCGCTGGCTCTCAAGTGACAACCAGGTGTGAGCTGTCACCATCCATCACACTCGGGGCAGCCACACTGGGGTGAAAAATCATCTGTTCTCACACACACACACAAAAACCGGCAGCACTTTTGAAGCTGAGAACTCAGGTGCAGACAGGCAAAGAATTAATGGCGATTGAGACCCCACTCTAACACCCCCAAAATGAATCTGCCCTTAAGGATCAGCACATGCACAGCAGCCAAGTCCTGACAGGGGATGGAAATATAAAACCTTTGGGAGAGCAGTGAGGATTCAAGAGACAAGGCTTGGGAATGACTTGTAAAAGCCACCAACAGAAGATGCTTGAAGCATCCACTGCAAAAGCACATGAACATAGACACTACTACAATTTGAAAGACCTGTCATCGCTGAAATATTTACTGCAACTCGGAGTGGCAAATTCCCCTGACTCATTATGTTTCTCCCAGTTCCTGAATTTTCATACTCCAGCTCAGGAATTAAGGCAAGCAATTTGAATGCAGACGGCACAGGCGAGCGTCGTGGGCTTTATACAGTTGTTGACTCATACTCCTGCCTGTGCTCCCTGCCCGAGGAACAATTGAAGCAAAGAATTCACTGTTTTAAAATGGGTCAGCAAGATAAAGGGTTTTCTCTACCCCTCACTCTGAAAAGAAGTTATCTAAAGTCACCAGTTGGAATCAAGACTTACCTCACAGATCCTTTTTTTGAATGACGATAAGAAGAAAAATAAAAAATCCCTTTTAATCCAAAAACTCCGTATTTTCCCCGCAGACATCAATATCCAGCCCTCACAAGTTCTGCCACTGAGAATAAAATCCAAGAACAACTTTTCTACTTGATCCCCTTCCCTTTGTTTCCATGAACTGCAGCATGTTAGCGCCCTCTGAAAAATCAAAGGATTGCTTTCCCAGGTGATAGGAACGGCTCTTAACCATTTCCTGCCTGCACCAGGGCTCCTCCCAACTTCTCTGCTCTGTAATTCAAGTACCCAGGCACTAAAATAAGAGAAGCCCACGAGTTTTGGCTTGGATATCTGTAAGAGTTGATAATGAACTTCCCAATAACTCCTTGGATGGTATCTGATCAAACTATTTCAACGGTGTCTCCTGTTCTCAACCTATCAGCCGCCTTAAGAAGGGAAACTGCCCAGAGCTGTGCTGTTAATTAAGTATGATTCCCTACCTGCTCCTCTTCTTGCGGTGAGAGATGATGGGACACCGACACCAAAAAGAGAACAAGCCTCAAAACTGGGCGGCAGCCAAAATACCAACAGAAAGTGATAAGTGAGCACATTTAAATAAAAAAAGGGATGGCCTCAGCCTCAAGTCACGGGGAAAGACCAGGGGCACCTTAGCTCAAAGTCAAATAATTTTGCCATTATTCAGTTTGTAAGTGGTTTAGGGGTTTTTTGCTAAACCTCCATTTTATAGACAGATTTACAGAAACTGAATATCTGCCAGGTTATAGACAGCAAGGGCAACAGGCCAGCTCTCACTTCGTAACTACTCTTAACTAGTCGAGATTCACATGGAAAACCTTCGAGATTTGTCTCACGTCCATCACTTAACAGCAGGGGGAAGAGCACAACACTTGTTTCTGCGCAGAAACCTCAGTGCCACAGGAAGAGGCTGCACTGGGAGTCACCTCCATCCCCAAAATTCCATGTAAAGGGGTCCCTCAGCAGTTACACCCTGCATTTGTTTCGAAGAGGAGGCTCAGGGAAGAACCTCATCACTCCCCACAATTACCTGAAAGGAGGCTGCGGTGAGGTGAGAGGACAAGAGGAAATCTTTTCTACTGTGCCTGCAGGGAGAGGACAAGAAAAAAATAGCCCTAAACTGAGATGGGAGACTCAGATTAGATATTAGAAGAAGTGTTTTCAGTGTTTGGGTGGTCAGGCAGGGGAGTAAGTTGGCCAGGGAGGTGGTGGGGTCACCACCCCTGGAGGTGTTCAGGAGGTGCCTGGATCGGGTGTTGGGTGATGTGGCTGAGGGGTTGCAGTGGCCGTGCTGGGTGCACGGTTGGACTCGACATTCAAAGAATCACAGAATAGTCTGAGTGGAAAGATACCCCTCAGGATTATGGAGTCCAACTCCTGACACTGCACAGAACACTCCAAGAACCCCACCATGTACCTGAGTCCTTGAGCTCTGGCAGGTTTGGTGCCATGACCACTGCCCTGAGGAGCCTGTTCCAGCGCTCAACCATGCTCTAGGTGAAAAACCTCTTCCTGATATCTAACATAAACCTCCTTTGACTCAGCTCAAGCCATTTCCTCGAGCCTTGTCACCCACAAGACAGAAGAAATAGGAACCTACTCCTCCTCTTTCCCTCATGAGGATGTTGCAGACCCTCAGTCTCCTCCAGGCTGAACAAGTCAAGTGACTTCAGCCACTCCTCTCAAAGATTCCCCTCCAGACCCTTCACCATCCTTAAAAGATCTTTAAGGAAATCTTAGAGCACACCACTTCTAACGACTTATTCCCCCTACCCCCGTTTTTCCCTCACCGCCTCTGAGGGGGAAATCACCGCCTGCGGCTTTAAATACCCCGGGAAGCCCCGCCCCATGCGGCCCCGGCCCCGCCCCTTCCCGCCGCGCGGCNGGGGGGTGTGGGGAGGCGCGGGGGGGGGGGGGGGGGCTGAGGGCTCCCTCTCTGCTTCAATTTCCTTTTTGATCTCTGTCTGCTAGTAGCCGCTGGTGCTCGGTGGGTGTTGTCCGTGCTGCACACTCCTGTCCGTGTGGGGTGTTTAGCCCTGGGGTACCG
>VZTI01005753.1:84054-132092 GCA_013397865.1 Struthidea cinerea | reverse complement strand
AGAGTCCCCTTCCCAGGCTGGAAATGGCGCCCCGCTCGCGGGGCAGCGGCCGGGCCTGGGGCGGGGAGTGCGAGGCGGCGGGGTGTCCCTCAAGGTCACGGGCCGCAAGGCCGGCCCCTTCCTTCCCTCCTCCGAGTCCGCCCCTGGGTGGGAGGATGGCCGCTCCGCTGACCCGCCGGGACGAGGCGGCCGCCGGTCCCCGGGCTCAGGGGGCACCGGCACCTCATCCCTGCACCCACACCTCATCCCCGCGCGGAGCCCCCGCCCCTGCATGGACACTCCCGCATGGAACAGGGCACGCCACGGCCACGGCTGTCGGGGTGCCCAGCCGCCCTGCTCACATGTATTCCTGGGATTTAAATACCTGGGTGCTCCGCACCGCGCTCTCCCTCCAGGATCAGGGCGTGCAACAGCTCTGTATCCCAACTCTTCCAAGCAACAGGGTGCACAGCCAGCAGCGTCTCGTGTCAGGATGCACAGCCCAAAATCCATGTTTCCCTAGGGTCGGGGTGCGTGACTGCACCCCCCGACATCTTCCTGCCTTCACCATGCCCAGCCACACATAGAAACCCCTTGGGATTCAGGGCTGGTGTATCCGTGCTTCCCACGGGAGCTGGGATGTGCACGCACCCCTGTCCTGGTGCCAGGGCACAGAGAGAGGCACATCCATCAAGTTTTGGGGTGCAGAGATTTGCATCTCTGTGTGCAGGGGTGCCCGAGGTGCAGACACAGACCCACACAGAGCTCCTGGGGTACCTTTCAGCTGTAGGAAGCTGGCACAGGGTGCTGAAAACACAGGAATTCCCACGCTGGGATGGATTTACACGGTTTTTCCTCCCTTTCTTTGAAACGGGGAAAGCTGCTGCCTCAAGCCTCAGAATAGGCAAGACTAAAAGCATCCCTGCAAGCAGCTGTTCAAGGAGTATGTTGAGAGTTTTTACGGGCATGTTTTGGGGTTATTTTAGTTTCAAATAAACTTTGTTTAGACCACAGATCAAACACTGTCAAGCGATAGACAAGTTGTTTTTCTTTCTCTTCCAGGCAGACGTGGGTTATTAAAAAAATCTAAATACTTCACCTGGTGTCTCCTACCCAGTTTAGATTTTGTGCTAAAGTAGGAGCTAAGTGAAAAGAAGTATTTTCCCTGACATTTTTAATCTAATCTAAGCAAGCTATTCAGTGCTAGCCTTTTGTGTTCACAGCCCAACCTTTGTAGCAAGAAAGCAAAGCCCACAGTTAACATTTGCAGGATGAGAACTTGCTACCGAAGACAAGTTGGTGCTCACAGCTGTTTAAAAACATGAATTGAGTCCCTGCTCTTCCAGAGCTAATTTTGGGTACAGACTGCCCACAAAATTGAAGCAGTGGTCAGTTCAGGGCTTCTTGGTTTGTGGGAGTGTGGGATGACAGCGGTATTTTAGGATATTGATTAAAAATCGGGCCCTCACATCTCAGTTTGGGTGCAGTGACCATCTGCTTTAATAAACTTAGCCTGTTACCTTTATTCTAAGTGGGGTGAATATTTAGTTGTGATTTGTTAGTCGGTGCTCATGAGGAGCTTTCCACCTGCTGGGAAAAAGATTTTCTGTAAGTGTAAAGTATTACTCATGTCATTGTTTTGAGAATTAGCCATACCTCCAGTTTTAGGTGCAGTTTGACACTCAGGTCATGAGATTCTCCTAATAGCAAAGAAATTTGCTTTTCAGAGTTGTCCCTGTATCTCCAGCTTAGTCCTGCTGCTGCTGAAGTTCACAAAAATGATGATTTTTAAATTAATCGTGATTATTTCTCTTTCATCTTCAAAGTTTGCTGCAAACAATGATCCTCGTAGAGTAGTTTTCTAAGTATTACTTTGCTAACTTCGTGTAATAAAGGGGAGGGAGTGGTGAGAGTTTACAGCTCTGAGTATCGCAGGGGTGGGGTTGAGTTCTGCCTTCTGGAGCCCAGTGAAGGCTTAATTTGAGGGAGCTTTTTAAAATAAAACTTGGATTTCTGAGGTGGGATTCACCCCTGTGCTCTGAGCTCGGAGAAGGCTCTGCTCCAGGCCCATTCCAGCAGCAGCCTTATCATGGAATGCCCTTCAAATGCCTGCACTCAGGAATAGCTGCTTGGCTTCCAGCACAGCCACACGTTTGTGTGTGTGCCCAGGGCCAGGAAGGCACCATTTCACACCGATATTTACAAATTATTTCTTCATGCTGGAGGTCATCTCGGCTGCAGTTGTTGTTTCTCTGCTGTGAAATGCTTTCCTTCTCCTCCATCCTGCTCTGATGGGCAGAACGAGGTCGTTATGTTCTTTTCAGACTAAAAGGTGTAAAAAAACTGCTTTTGTGTAATACAGGTGTGTCCAGCGGGATATTTTTCCCAAAGGAAATTGAGATTTTCTTTCTCTATATTTTTTTTTTTCTGGAAGAAAGCTTTGGGCTGGAGATCCAGCTGTCTTCTGCATCTCCAAGTCAGTAATTAAGGGTGAAAAGTTCACATCTGAGGCAGGAAAAGGCTGAAATTTCCAGCTTATAAGTAAATATATGTGGTATAAATACCACATTTGATATTTTAGTATTTCAGGAGAAGCTTGTGACAGAATTAATTTTCTTCACAGTGGCTACTATGGGGTTGTCAAAAAAAGGCAAATTAAAGGAAGTGATCTTAGAAGAAAGAAGCAAAAACATTTGAGCTTGTCAGGCATTGCAGAGGATCAGTTAAATGCATCCAATTCCTTGTCCTGCTCATCTGGAAAAGAAGAATAATTCCTTTAACACATCACTTTAAAAAATCACAGTTATCACTTGGTTTGTGTGCTCTGATGTAAAGGGAGGTGATACTATTTTGAAAGTGTACTTGGAGAAGCTGAATAAAGATTAGATAAGACAGCGAAATTCTTCTGTTTCGAGGCAAGGGAAACGTGGATGTTGTACAAAGAGCCTGGATCTGTGTCCCTGCACGATGCAGTTGCCAGAATCTGGAACTGAAATATTTCCTGGCTGGTTGTTTCCTACCACTCATCTTTTTTCCCAAATTAGACTTTCATGCTGTTTTTCCTGTTGAAAGACATTTCACTTTTCCTTTTGTACAGCTGTCTTTAAGCAGCACAGGAACACGGGGCAGTTCCTGTCCCTTTCACCCTGTACGCAGTTAGAATTAATTTTCGTTTTTTTTTTGCTCTTTTTCACTCCTGACTGTTTACACCAGGGCAGCCCCAGCCGTGGGCAAAGACAATGGGCTAAAAAGAGGATAAATAGGCAGCAAAAGCAGCCATTGCATAGGGAATAACCATGTATAACGTGTGGTTAACTGTATCTAGTGAAATGATAAATCTCCATGGGGAATGAGCTGCCTTTGCCTTGCTGGGAAGAGGCTCGGGTGGGAAGTTTTAGCAATATGTAACTGTATGTTGTGATACTATAATTCGCATTAAACTCGTGGCTGCCTTCCCTGCCTGGTGGGAATTCCAGAGGCTCAGTGCCCTGTCCTTGTTCCCTGCAGGGGGCTGGGCTCCTCTGCCTGCAGAGCCGGCGAGGACAGCTGGTTAAAATCCCTCTTCGTGCGCAAAGTCGATCCCAGGAAAGACGCCCACTCCAACCTCCTGGCCAAAAGAGAGACCAGCAGTCTGTACAAACTCCAGTGTGAGTGATGGCTTTGTGCTCAGCAGCACCGTTCCTCCCCTCTGTCCCTGCCTGTCTCACGTCCCTGTTGTTGTTGTTGTTGTTGCAGTTCACAATGTCAAACCTGAATGTCTAGAGGCCTACAACAAGCTCTGGTAAGTGTGTGAGTTCTCTTTTCACCTTTTAGGCATGTTGATTTGATCTGTAAATTGGCAAATATCATAACTGTGTAGAGGGGAGGTGACAAAATTCTGCTTTTTTAGGATTTGGTGTTAAATAGATGCTAAGGAAAGAGCAAAAAATCCTATACTCAGTTCACCCCACTTCCCTCTTGGAGGTGCCATTTTCTAAGCTGCAGTTGAGGATGATTCCTGGTGAGAGAGCTTTGGTGACATTTGTTGGAGCAGCTCTCCCCCTTCCCTCAGTGGTCTTGAAGTTCCTGATGCAGGCAGGGAAAGGTGGAATGTTGGCATTCCCACTGCTGCTGCAAGGGTGAGGATGGGTTTTGTGTGCACACTGGAAGGAAAGAGAGATCACTGGTAAATAAAAGTACGCCAGTGTTAAACTCAGGTAGAACTTTGAAATGTTAAAAACCCAGGGGTTGATTTCCTCTCAGCTTTTTTATGTCCCTTTCACAACTCCTGTTGCTGAGCTACTCCTAAGGAGTTACACAAACCCTTGGATGGGGTCTCTGCTTTGGGCTGATTCCCTCCAAAGAGAGCAGTGCTGTGACAGCTTTCCCAAAAAGTTCCAGCTTTAGAACACGTAGGAGTTAATCCCGTTTGAAATGGACTGCTTCAAGGGTGAAAGTGCAGAAATATTACTCCTTTTCTGCCTACACAGTCCCCCCTCTGGAGCCCTGAAAGAGCTGTGTGTTTAAATTACGGGATGGAGTGAGCCTCGCACCCAGCAGTGCTTTTCTCACTGACACTGCCCAACTTGCCAGTGAAATAAAACATTCTCAGGATAACGACAGCCAGCTTTGAAGTGTGAGCACAGCAGCTGGGCTGGAGGGAGGGGAAGAAGTCCCAGCTCCCAGTTCGTGTCCTCAGCTGTTACTGGGTGGCTGCACAGCTCATCTGTCACCTCTGTGCCTTCTTGTGTTGGGCTGGATAACCCAGAACTGTTTTCCCTGCTGTACAAGCATAAAAAGCCACTAGAATAACATTCAATCAAGGTATTTTTAGCTTTTTTTTTGTTTGAGAAATAGAGACACAGTAAAGGACAATTAGCATTCAGCCAGCTTGCTGTTTAAAAGCTGAATATAAACATGTCCAATTACGCAAGACAGGGAACCACTTCTGTGCAGTATTTCGTGAACTGCCTAAATGTTGAGTGAGAGCAGAGGTTTCTATTTTCAAGGAAAGAGACAAACAGCAAAGAAAGAAACTGCTGACAGCAGTCAGATGAAATATGTGTGGTTGGATTGATTCTTTCCAAAGCAAATTGAAGTGTATCAGGGAAGGAGACAACTTGAGTAAAGTAATAAACAAAATTAAGCCTCTCTGAACTTCCCTTCTGCCTCTCCCTAAATAAAAACAAAAAAAAAAGAACAGGTTAATTCTGTGTCAAATCAGAATGAGGATTAGTCATTAGGTATTAATAAATAATGTAATGAAGACAATTACAGGAGTATTTCATGAATCACTGTGGTTAAGGAGCCCTTCTGAAGAATTAGGGACAGGTTTTTTTTAAAAAGGTGTTCTGTGGGCATTTTTTCTCTAATTTGCAACCATATGTGGTAGAATTATGCAATAGTTTACCATTCCTCTTCAAAGCTGCCTTTTCAGGATCCCATTCTGCTCTGCAGAAATGAACTGATGGTGAAACATCCTTGAGAATGTCCTTGGAGAGTCATTTTATCATATTATTTACACTGGCTAGTGAGGAAATGTCAAGGTACAAATTGGTAATGAGATTTGCTCAAGGTTGTGTGGAAAGTCAGTGGCAGAATCCAGAGGAAAACTCACCTCTAATGACTCCCAGCCCAGCCTACTTTTTATTACTTGATACTGTGCAGAGACTCGTTGCCTGTGAGCCAAACTGAGGAAGAAGGGTAATTATTCAGGGAAAAATATAAAAAGCAGAGTTCAACCAGACTAATTGACTTATTCATCAAGGCACAGTGCAGGGAAAGCTGTCTTGGCCAAGTCAGCAATCAGCAAAACCTAATTTCCTCCTGCTAATGTGGGCCACTTGTAAAGTTTGAAAGAGTGTTAGAAATCCTGGGAACAGTCAGACAGAAATTGTGTGTTGGAGGTATTTTTAAGGCAGTTTCACTGTTGATTAGTGGGTAAGTTGCCTCAAAGTAAGAGCACTTTCTGAAATTAAAAAGCAGTACTCTGAGGTACAGCCATTATTTCACTTATCAAATTATTTTTATTCATTCAGCTCAGCAAGTGTAACTGGTTTAGAAGACTGTGCTTTCTTATTTCTGTGCATTCTCCCCGCCTTGAGGGGAGCTTTTCCTCAAGCAAAGAAAAGCTTTTCCTTGAGCAAAGAAAAGCTTTTCCTCAAGCAGATCACCCATGTAAGCTGAATTTTCTCTGAGCTATCCTGAGATTTGTTTTCCTGATGTGCTGGATAACCTTTTAGATAGACGTAATTATTTAGATAAACCTAATTTACTGCATCCAAAGAATCCTTTGTTAAAGATTCTAAAAAAATGGTAACACTCACCTTAATTCTCCACGGGGGTGTAGCCACCTTCCCCCTGCGTAGCAGAATTTGATATTTCAGCTTTCTCCTGTGCAAAATAAACCTTGTGAATGTTCCTAGCATGATGCTGTTATTCATATATCGACTGTGGCCTCCCTGAAGGCAATGCAACCCAGTGTCTGTGTTCCTTGTTTTCAAGTCAAGAGGTGCTGCCAAAGATTCATGAAGAAAAACACTACCCTTGTGCTCTGGTGGGGACTTGGAACACGTGGTACGGAGAGCAAGATCAGGCTGGTAGGAGATAGAAGTACAACCCAATGTAAACCCATGTGCTTGGCAGGTTTCTTCTTTTAAATCATCTCTGTTGACACTCAAAGCCTGTTGGCACTGTGTCCACTGAGGGGGCGTGTGCATCACTTCTCAGCTGTTTGTCTTGCTTTTGTCGTGCTGGGTTGGACAGCAAAGCGTTCATTCCTTCAGTTTTGTCTCATCTTTAATATATTTTCGTGTTTTCCAGGTGGTAATGGTTGTTAAAATTAACAGGTTTTGGGGAAATGCTTGTAAAATACAGTCCTGTGGGCACAGTTCCTGAATATTTTAGGGTAACTCTTGCGAAGCCAGAGTTTATCCCTCCTTGGGCAGTATAAAAGCTTTGCTCAGGCTTTCAGACTGTAATTGCTGTATGATAATGAAATGCAAATCATTGCAACCCATCTGCATCGTAAACTTAGCATTAAACTTTACTGGGGGAAAGTAAAAATATTTCTGTTCATGTTCGTACGAGGATACTGCCTAACCATGAAAACAAACTGGAACTAGGCATGACTGAAGAGCTGCTACAGAGGTAGCTCCAAAGAGTCCGGTGTAGAGAGAAAACCTGGAAAACGCCCTGGGAGTTGGAAGGAATGGGAAGCCACAGCTCCAAATCCACAGAGGTTCTGTTAGAGCTGTGCCAGGATCGGTGCTGTTGCTTCCTTATTAAAAAATAAACTCTTGCACACATTAATTCTCCCTGCGCTGCCAGCATATTGCAATACTGACACTGAACAAATGCAGAGAATTAACAGCAGATAAACCAAACGGTGTCTGAGAGCCAACCCTGCAAGCTGAAGGGGAATTGGGGAACGAGGACAATTGAAATGGGAATTCCTTCAGCAAGTCTCAGTGGCTGCTTTTGTAACAGATTAACACGGGCTGGATCTGTCACTGCATCCCCAGCCTGCCTTGGAAATGTTCTTGCAGCACTGGAATAAAGCAGATTATGGGGTTTGACTTGTGCAGTGCTGGGTTAATATCAGATGGATCCATCAGATCTGCCCTGGGGGTGAGGCAGCAGAAGCAGGAGGATAAATCTGCTCTCACGGGGAAGTGCCTCCCATCAGCCTTGTTTACTCTCCTGGAAAAGGCACAGAGCTGCTTAAGAAGGGAGAAAATAGTTTTTTATGATTCTGTGAGGTGAAATTATTGCCTTGCCATACTAAATGCTTGTAAATACATCTTTCTGTGATTTATCAAAGGGGTTTATTCTGATTTTTTAGAGAGGGAATGCTTTGAAAAAAAATTAGATACAAACATAGATACATGTCCTGAAATTGTTTTTATGGGGGGAATCCTAGCTAATGTTCAGTTACCTTCTGCTTTTATTGATGCTGAGCTCAGAAATAACATTTGCATCGTTTTTCGTGTCCTGCAGAAAGTGTCTTGCTTTTGTGCTGGAGTAATTTACTGAACTGAAAATCTGCCCCTCCACTGCTCTTAGATGAAATTGGTATAAAGCACGTTTTTGGAACTAAGTCATCCTCTGAATCTTAATTTCAATAACAGTCATGTCAAGTCATCACATCTTACTAGCATGGCAACAAAAAGTCCTTTCAGAAATTTCCCTGTTACCCTCAGAGTAAATTGCAAAATTTTCCAAGAGAACCCCTTTCAAAAAGCAGATGATTCCATTATCCTTAAATTATCCCAATGTGTAGTGCTTTCATTAATGAAAATCTTGTTTTCAAACCTGCTGCCTGGTTTCTATTTTTGTATAATTCTGTAGTGTGAAGAACATTTGATAGCGTGATTTTTCCAGGAAATTTACCACTGGTCTGGGACGTCCCTTGAAAAAGTTTCATTTTCTCTGTTTCAGTTCATTTGTGGAGATATGAGGGAGGTTACCCAGCTCTCAATGAGGTCATGAGCAAACTTCGTCAAAATAAGGTAAAAAACGCTGATTTTGTTAATCACAAAAGAGCAAAGAACAGGCAGAGCAAAAAAAACAAAATGCAGATTTAGATATTAAAGTGTCTCATCCCTTCCTGTACAAGCCCAGAAACCTCTTTGAGAAAGGATTTATCATCACATTCAGGTTTAATTCCTGAACACTTCACATGTAAATCCTCGGAATCCTCAGGTTCACGAGAGAGAATTCAGAATCCTTTAAGGATTTCACAGTCCCACAACCCTGATAGCGTTAAAAAACCAAAAATCCAAGCCACCATATGCTGTCCTGCTGTTTGTTGTTGAAGAATTTGACCCAATTCCCACTTTATTTTTTTTTAGGAATTCATAGAATTCCGTAAGGAAAGGGGTAACATGCTCCTCTCCCGTAAGAACCAGCTGCTGCTGGAGTTCAGCTTTTGGAATGAACCTGTTCCCAGAGATGGCCCTAATATTTATGAACTGAGATCCTATCAACTCAGAGTAAGTTTAAATTTTATTTCTCTTATTATTTTTGATGCTCTGTGCTGTCCTAAAACCTTCTGAGGGTGTTTATGGCCAACAGAGCTTGTCTGAAAAATCTGCTTCTTTGCAAAGCTGATTTCTGAGTCAGTGCTGCTCCCAAAGTGTGGGGTCTGAAGTGAAGGCAGGCTCCAACAAGATCCTGATGTCTGCAGGGCTGAAACCCTGTGGTTGCTTTGAGGGATGCTTCAGAGGTGACTAAGAGGGGGTAAACAGAACAATTAGAGATTATTTTAATATTCTTATCACTCAAAGGAAGGCACTGTGTTAATGCAGAGCGGTTTCCGTACAGAAACGGTGTGAAAATTGTATTTTGGTTTGTTTTTAACTGCAGTTTTAACAGTGTGTGTTGTTCTTGCAGCCTGGAACGATGATTGAGTGGGGCAATTACTGGTAAGTGTTGCCTTCAGCCCTGCTGTGCTCCAGGTTGAGAGGTGCAGGGCTAGAAAAAGCAGGGTGGCACCAAAGCCACCAAATCCCCCAGTTAAGGGGCTGCTGCTGCACTTACACCGCTGGTCTGACAGTCCTGTGACCCTTTGAGGAAAGAAAAAGGAATTTTGGGCACAAACAACACTCTGTGGTTTGGCTTTGCTTCCCAGAACCCTTTTAGCTTGCTGCAAAAAGCATGGATTTTCAGCAGAAAGCTGCTTGGGAAGGGTGGCAGTTCCTCTGGGAGACGTGGGTCATCTTTCACGAGATCACTTTCAGCTTAAATCTTGGCTCTTTAAGCTTTTAAAGTCAAGTTGCTTCTTGAAAAGCTGCTGAGCAGCACGTTTGTGTTTTAATACACAGGTTAGAAGTATTTGAGACAGTTTTCTGTTGATGACATGCTTCTGATTTTGTCTTATTTTTAACCTCATTGCAATTTACACTCGCTGTCCTTGCAATTCTGCTGGTTGATAGTTAAACAATTTGGAGTATTTTCAATTATTTGGACAAAGGTGAGCATTTAGATTTTCAGATTTGTCATCTGAATTTTGATGCAATTTTTTCAGTTACAGTCATTTGAAAAAATCAAATTTAGAATTTTTTATAAAATAGGCACATCTCTATTGGTCAAAAAGTCTCTTTTATAAGATCCAACAAGAGAAATATTTATCTTATTTATGCAAAGATCCACATGAATAAAAAGTCGTATTCCACTATCACAGAATCTCTGGAAAATTGATGTGGCAAAGCTGATATGACTAAAACTTGAGGATTTAGTTATAAAACCTGCAATGAAAAGGCCACTTTACACTGTTCCAGCAATTATCTTGATCCTGAATCTGGTTGAAAAATGATTCATGCCAAGTTTAGTGAAAACATAGCCTCCAATTTTAATGCATCCTAACAAGACAAGAAGTAAATCTTAATTACTTAGTGCTGAAAACAAGCGTGCTGCAGATTTTTTCTTACCTTTAATAGCTGAAGTGTGCAGCAAACTCAGTTTAACATTCCAGCCTCCCTTCCACTCTGTTTCCCTTCCAGTTTTCCCTGATTTCCTTCCCAGACCTGCAGGTTCTGATGTCTCTTTGCTCCCCTGCAGGGCTCGTGCAATTCGGTTCCGACAGGACAGTAATGAAGCAGTTGGGGGATTTTTCTCCCAGATTGGACAGCTCTACATGGTCCATCACCTTTGGGGTAAATTCCTGTTCTTTTCTGCTTTTTTCCTGCTTTTGTCTTTCACTGACTCAGCCCAGTCACTTTGCCCAGGAGGAGACATTTTTACAAAAGGCAAAGGAAATGTCTTACAAGTTGGGTTTTAGGGTTTTTTTCTTTTCCTAATTTGTTGATTTTTTAATGTGTTGATTTTTTTTTTAATTTTTGTGTAGGCAAATTTGTTCTTCACCAAACAAGAGATGAACATTTAGTGTTGTCTCCTGTTTCTGCCACAGTTTCTCCTGTCCCTTTCTCTTTGTTTGCTGTCAGTCCCACAACCCTGACCCTGCCATCCCAATTCATGCTGAAACCAAGTTTTTACAGTTCCATTCCAAGCCTCACATTTACCACAGCTGCAGAAAGGAAGTCAGAAAAGTCAGGCATTTATTTCCATTCCTGCACTGAGGTGTTTTGGCTTTCTCTGTGCATTCGTGTTCATAAACCCCTTAGGATTGTTTCAGCTTGAAAAATGATAATTTGTTAGAAATCATTCCGTTTTTTCTTCATATCCCAACAATTCAGAGCATCATACAGAGCTGTACCTCTGCTCTTACTATCTTACCTGTGTCCAGGAATTCTCTCTCTCCCCCAGCTCCTTCTGTTTGTGCTGCTCTGGGAGCTTTTCCTTCTGGCAGAGAACTCCTGCCTTTCTTCCTTCCTGCTGTTCCCAGCCTCCTAATTCCTCCTTGGAATGCTTTTAAGGGATCTTTTCCTGTTCAGAAGGAAAAGGAGTCACTTTGTGCTTGTTTTCCCAGCTTACAAAGACCTGCAAACCAGGGAAGATATAAGGAATGCAGCGTGGCATAAACCTGGCTGGGACGAACTGGTCTATTACACAGGTAACTCATTAACTCCTCTGGAATGCTGGGGGCAGACTTTGGGCTGTGCCGTCCTCTCTGCTCCTCAGCACATCCCACTGGGAGCAAAAGTTCTTTATCTCGTGGGGAATCGTGTCTGTGTGTCAGTTTTAATTCTGGGAGGGCACAGAGGGACGTTGCAGTGAGCTGTAAAGTGAATTTTGCAGCTTGGTTGGTGTTGGAAAAGTTGCCCAAGCGCTAAGAAATTGCTGCGTTAATATTAAATTTTTATACCAGCACTTCTGTGGAAGAACAGATTTATATAAACGCTTGTCCAAAGATTTAGGGAGCCAAGAGTGAAATTTACCTTTATATTAAATGATTATTTCGAATATTTCATTAAATACAGGAGCCTTGTTAAATGCATTGCTGGGAAAAGGGAATTTAGACTTTGAAACTAAAAGCCAGGAGATCTTTTGAGATCAAAGAAAGCTGTCACAACAAAACTCCCAGAAGTGTGCCAAGAATGTCAGCTTTGGGTTCCGTGGGGCACATTTCAAAGGAAGTTACACCAGAAAAATGTAGGATCACTTCCATTTTGGTGAAAAGAATGGAAATATTTGTCTTTAAACGAGCAGAGAGATGATATTAAAGTCATTTATTCCCAAAATTACCATGCTACAGGGATGATTACTGAACGTGCTGAACTCTGTCAGTGAAATTAAACCCTCTCTCCATTTTTTTTCAGTGCCCCTTATTCAGGAGATGGAGTCCAGAATCATGATACCCTTGAAGATTTCTCCACTTCAGTAAAGTCACTGATTTTCTTGTGCCTACATAGATAAAGTGACAAGTATTTGTCTTAATTTATGGTATACACTGTATATCATAGTCTGAAATATAAAAGTACTGTATTGAGCTTATAAAAGAGACCTCTTTTCTTCAGAACCCATGACCTTCTGCTCTGAGGGGAGGGGAAAAAAACCAATACAAGACTGTGATTAAAAGGTTGGTCAATTGAAAACAAGTCCAAATCTGTGGGACAGCTCCCCAGGTAACGTGTGGCCTACAGGATTTCCAATCTCCTGCCACACGGGCACTGCCCAGAGCTCAGTAACAGCATTGCTGTGAGGCATTTAATGACTGCAGCTTTGAAAAACAAACAAAACAAAATGGGAGTGAAATGAAAAGCTCTGGAGAAAGGAGAATTTCATTTCAAATTGCAAAACGAGAAGCTCCGGGGTTGCTGGGAAATAACCCCTGGCTGGTGGAGCAGGCCTGAAATCAGCAAGTCTGTGTCTCCAGTTATTAACTGGGGATAATCCTGTGTGGCAGGGGAGGGGTTATGGCCAGAAAGGGGCATTTTTAGGGTTTCTGAGCACACATCTGTGTGGTACCTCCCCCTGGAATTAATCCCACGCAGGGCGACCCACGCTTTCCCCACAGACACTGCCAAGACGTGGCTGGCTGAACACCCTGCAGGGGATCAATTGACTCCAAAGCATTTCCCTCCCCAAACAGCTCCGAAATCTGGGAAAAGGGGTTGAATTTAATAAGCAGTGCTGATTCAGACTTGGAGGGGGGCTGCACTCCCTGTGGCCGGGTTGGTGGGTGAAGCTGGCGCATGTGGGGTCAGTGGCGTTGGCATTTCCGTGTACCATGGTGTCCAGTTCTGTTTCGGTTTCACTTCTAGACTAGAATGTATCCACACTTTTTGGTGTCTGCAACGATGTGAACATCCTGTAAGTGACAGTAATATTCTCTTTCTCTCTCTCTCTCTCTCTCTCTCGAGTGGCTCCAAGAATCAGTGTAACATACTGAATGTACAAATCAGTTCTGAATGTCCAGTTTGTACATTTCAAGAAGTTTTCAGGAAGAACATATCAGTCAATAAAATCCTTTTAATTTTCACTTTTTGCTGGCACCTCCTATCTATTGCACCACCCGTGTTTTCTCTCCTCTTGCAATGTTTAGTATGGAAAATTTAGAATATTTCAGCTTAATTGACCAATATCTCTGGTTCAGGGAGAGCATTTCCCATGTTCTGCTCTCCTTCTCCAAAGGAAATTTACAATCTCTCTATCACATCCCGTTTTGCTGAGTGTTCTAGAGGTCCTGAGTGCTGTGGTGATTAACAAAACACTTTTCCTTTTGATTTTTCTCCACAAATGATGCTGAATTTTCCAGGTGTGATTTCTGCTTATATGAAATACACTGCACTCGTGCCTCCCCTTGAACTTCCTCTTGAACAAAGTCAATATTTGATCTGGTTCTTGCCTGGGTTTATATTTTCCTCCTGTTGTCAAGTGATGATGGGATTTTACTGAGTCAAACTCCGTGCTGTATCAGCTTAAAGCTGCTCAGTGGGCCAAGGAAATCATTTGAGCTGATCCTTCTCACAAATCAGCCCTGAGCAGTGAGATCACCTGGGGCTGCCATTTTTCCAGGCTTTTGGAGCCACTCTTCAGCTGCAGAAGGAAAAAAGGGATGCCAATATCAGTTTCCAGTCTGTGTTACCTCTCCCAGCATCCTCCCAGATTTCTTTTCCCTGGAGAATTGTCCTTGTAACTCACACCCAGCAATCTCAGCCAGAGACAAACAGCAAAAAGCATTTTTGGAGCTGCAGGATTTTGTGTGTTCTGGTGCAATCCATGGTTTTTACCTTCACCAGGAATTAAATTCTGCCTGGCACAGCTCTTGCTGTTCAAGAGCCACGAAGTTTTGCCTGAATAAGGAATCAGAGGAATAACTGGGTGTCCTGTGGGGAGACATCACAGAGTGCAGGTCCCTCACCCACTCCCAGGCTCTGAATTCCCCCTGGAGCTGCCCTGATGTGTTCTGGATGTGCCTCCCCTCATTCTGAGCTTCCTGCTCGTGCTCTGGCTGCCTTCAGGGTTAATTCCTGGTATTTTACCTGCAGATAAAACAGTTCCTGTTATTTTCCTTACAGATAGCAGTGTAAACTCAAATGGAAACGGGTAGTGCCAGGCTTTCCTTGCCTCCCTTTGCCTGAGCTTGGTTTTCCCTGGTTCTGTGAACACTGTCGGGATTTTCCCTCTTAATTCCATGGCTGAGTCTAAGTTTTCCTTGGACAAGCAATCCCTCAGCATTTCTTACAGCAGAACTGCTGGAGTTCAGAACTGAAGGGTTGAAAACAGGGGGACAATGCCTGGAAGGGTCTCTGGCAACTCTCAACTCTTGTTCCACTGCAACAACACAATTAAAACTCGGGTTTAGTTGTCCTGGAGAAGGCTGCAAACTGTCCCTCATGCAAATCTATAAATTAAAGCAATTCTGCCTCATTAAACAATCCCATTAAGAGGCTTTACATGAAGGCAGGTGGTCAGGAGACCCACCTGGAGCCCAGCTCCTCCCTGTGTGACCTGTGCTGCTCCCCAGACTTTGCCCTGCTGTGCTGGGATGTGTCCAGGCAAATCTGTAACACTGAAACTTTCCTCACCCTGCTTTATTCCCTGCTGGGTTTTTTCCACTATTTCACAGACAAAACAGCTGAGCCTCTCACTGAGCTCAGCAATCCTCCTGCTACCTCCTGGGCTAGAGGTCAGCCTTGATATTTGCCCAGTGGAAGGGGAGGGGGAGATTTTTTTTCCAAGCCAGTCCGACCTAAAGAGCTGTTGTGAAATCCCTGGCACGGCCCCACAGTTTCCATAGTGCCCCGACTGGCAGAAGCTCCTGCTGTGAATGTTAACATCCCTTCCAGGGCTCCTGGCTGGGGCACTGGAAGAATTTCAGAGCCCTGAGCCATGTCCCAGTGCCTGGAGCTCCAGCTGATCAGCTCCATGTCAGATTTATTTCCTTCGTGGCCTTTGAATTCCGTAAATAACAGCAAACAAACCCCTTCACTTCCTAACTGTGGGATTGCACAGGGACACGGTGGGAGCGGCAGCACTTCAGACTTGCCCTGCTCGTACAGCCTTGCCTGAACAAAAGCAGGATTGTCCAGGAGCTGCCCTGGGAGCTGGCTGGGACTTTTCTCAGGAAGAATTTCAAAGAGCCCATCTTTAATACTCCCAGAAGTTCTGGGGAGCGCTGCCAGCCATTGTCTGCCGTGGCTTTTGTGGGGTTTGCTAAACTCTGACAGATCCTCTGGGGCTCTCACATGTCTGCCTTGCTCCAAAAAGCATCACAAGTTTGGTTCTGGATTTGTTTTCTGGTTCTGGACTTGTCTTCTTTTAACCTTTCTACTTCTCTACTGTTAAATGCTGTTCTAACTTCAAGGCAAAAACTTTTGACAGCATCACTGAGAGCTGCACCCCTCACTCTGGGCTGTGTTAACTCCTCTTTCCCCCCAGCGATGTCACGGAATGAACAAATCCAATATTTGCTTTAATTGTTGGTGATGCTTTAACAATTGGGCAGCAGCTGTCTCCTGGCACCTTGATGTAATCCTAATAAATTAAGCAAATTCGGTGCTAATTGTGAAAAGCAGTGATTATTATGAGACAATGTGAAATTTGGGAAGGTAGGGGCATCACTTGTTTCTCTGTTCCACCCAGGAATATGTGGTGGAGTGAAAGAGAATTGCCACACTTCCGTTTCTGGAAAAATACTGGGACTCTTTGTAAGCACTTAAAAGATAAAAACCTCTGCAGGTATTTTTTTTCAGCACAAATCATGTCACATTTACCCATCTTTCTCCTGTGTGTTGTGGGGATGGAAGGAAGCAGAAGGTGTGATGTATTTTAACATTGCTAAAGATTTTCACATCCTCACAGGTGAGATTCTTACAAGTCGGGGAAATAGAAGTCCCACGATGTGAAAAACACACTCAGGAGAGTTGTCAGCGCTTACCCGGTGTGTTCTCTTGGATCAGACACCAAAGAGACTCCTTAAGTAACCAGGTTCCATCACCTGGAGCTCAGAGGAATTCTTAGAACAGGTCAGGCCTAACTCTGGCAGAGTTTAAGGGTGGTTAATCCACGTTGGAAGCAGAGGAAGGGACTGAAGTTTCCCAGAATTTCTTTTAAAGGTTGATGAATTCACTCCTTTCCATTTACAGCTGATGGGGGTGGGTTGGTAAACAAACAAAACAGTTCCACAAACAGTGGGACCACTTCACAAAATCACCAGTTTGGAGTTTGATTGGAATGTTTTCATGAAGGATGGAAACCCCTCTATCCCTCACCTGAAAATGTTTCTTGGACAGGGATGAACGTTGGATCTGTCTCAGACAGGTTGAGCAACTGATGTTGAGTAACAGGTGGTAGCTCAGGTTCTCTGTAGCCATGATTAAATGAAATCAGAGATATTTAGTGATGTTTTCCACCTGTTCACTGATTAACCTGCTCCTGAGATCCTGTGCAGTGAAAGGTACTTGCCAAACTGTTCAGCTTTTAGCCTGAATTATTATTTATTATTATTATTGATGAGGTAAAGTTCTTGTTTCTGGCCCTGTTCTTTTTTTGCCACCCCAAATAGGTAGAGGCATTACAGATGAAACAACAGATGTTCAATATTGACCAGGAGATAATCCACTGAGGTATTTTTAATTTATTATTTTCTATGTCTGGTCTTTGCTTGGAAGTAAATAATCAATTTCCTTCTTCCACCACGGCAAAGCTGTATAAAAAATCTTAACCATTTCATTACATCATATTTGAGTAGAACAGCGCCATTTGCCCCACGAGCCAGAGTGGAAGGTGCCCAACTGCCAGAACCATTAAAAACTCCAGCCCACAAGTTTGCAAACAAATAAATGTTTAATGGCATTGAATAATGGATTTACAGGTGTTAAATAGATTATTTTACACGAGGACTTATCGCTCTTCCAGTTCCTTTAGCAATTCATCGAAGTGGGTGATGTACCATTTTGCTTTCTCCTTTACTTGCTTTCTGACTACATTGCCTCCAAATCCAATGAAGCAATCCTGGAAAAACACAAGGAATGGCCACATTGATTATTGCAGGCCCATGGAGCTTCTCAGGAATTAAGTTTGCTTTTAAGGTTGGATTTTAAAATCACGGCATTCCTCCCTGCCCTGTTTTCCTTTGCTTGTTCACTTTTCAGATGTATTAAGGATTAATTCTGCAGCACGTTGGGTATTGGAGTTTTTCTCAGTGCCTTGTAGCTTCCAGATTGTTCAGATCTGAGATTTTACTGAGAATCTGATGTAAATGTGATGCAATTCCATCCAAGAGCAAGTAAACATTGGATCATGCACGAGCATCCCACAATTACCCCTCTCCTGTTTATCTTACCTCTGTTTACCTCATCTGAGAGATACCAAAAGCAAACATTAACCCTGTCCTCAATCATTAACCAGAGCAATCATCATTTCTACATCTCACAAAACCCCCTGCAGTGAAAGTGCGGGGTTTAAAATTTCCACTGCCAGCTTTTTTTTTTTTTTTTTTTGCCTTGAGGTGGGAAGCATTAAACAAATCCTGAGCTGCTTTGGGGTATTCGGAGGATTTTTGTGTGGGGAAAGGAGCTGAAGGGGAGATGGAATTCAAATCTCTCCCCTAGGACGTGACCTTTTATAAAAGTTGTCTTTCTGTTAATTTTTTTATTAAAGAATCCAAACCTCACTCCTGTTTTTCCCCAAAGAAATTCAGGACTTCTGCAATACTCACTCCAGGGGGGCAGGCTTCCATGTCTGTAGCTCCATCTCCAATCATAACCACTTTCTTGAAATGGAACTGTTCTTTCAGATGACTGATAACCTTTCCTTTCCCCCCTGATTCAGCTGTTGGTTGTGTTTCATCAAATCCTGCATATTCTCCTAGAAAACAATGGAAGGACAAGTTGGAAATACAGATATTTTCTTGTAAATGAAGGAAGATCTCTGCCCGTGGTCTTCGCTTCATTGCACGCAGTCCTGTAAACCTCGCAGTAGTAGCATCCCAAATAAATAATTCCAAGGTAAGTTTAAGACTGGGATTTCACCCAAGTCTTCAGTGGGGGGGATTTTCAAAGAAAAATAGAGACATTTTCAGAGAAAACCAGAAACCTATCAGGGCAGTGCTACAAATCCATTCCCAGCCACTCTGGAATGTGTGAACATCCCAAAAGCAGCATCCAGGATGATGCAGACACAGTGTAGGAAGCCCTGAGTAAGGAACAACCTCAGTAACTACAGCTCTGCTTGGGCACTCCAGCTTAAAATCCAGAGCAGCTCTGCTACAAAAAGCCACTGAGAGGGAGGTTTGTGAGAGCAGCTCAGTGTAAGGAACTCTTTTAACTTGAAGGAGCAGGAGAAAATGAAACTCTGCTCTCAGCAGCTGTAACAAGTTTTACCTTTGGCACAGCTTGCAATTAAAAAGTAACTGCAGCTCTATTTCTTACATTGAAAATTATCTGAGCTGCTTTTTCGTAAGGTTTTGTAATTTTCCTGCTTGGAATTAGCTGGATTAATAACAGGACAGTGCCTGCTACCCAATATCTGACAGTGGGAACCAAAAAAGTGCCATTAATTAGCAGAGAAAGGAGATTTGAGGGGACTCTCACCGTTGAAGTAAAACTTGAGCCTGTTGGCAAAGACGTTTGCTGTGGGAATGTTCAGCTGCGAGGCCACGTGTTCCACAATGCTCTGAAACCCCCCAGAGACCAAGAACACCTGAACCCCTCGTTGGTGGAGTCTGCTCACCAGCTCCCTGAGGAGAGAGAGCACAAAGGTCAAATAAATCCTTCCTAAACCAGGCTTTGTGCTAGTCCAGCTTAGTTTGGGTGTGTGCTGCTTTCCAGCTCCATCCATCTCTGCCGCCCAAAGGTTTTCCTTCTTTCCCTTTGTTTTCCAGCACACACCTGGCTGGAAAGAGGTGGACAAAACCATAATTTAATTCCTCAAAAACAAGCACTCCCTAAAAATGTTGTCTTTCCACTTCCACATTAGTTCCCTTGAACAAGCGAGAGCAGATCCAGTTCAGACTTCTTTCTGAAGTAAAACAACAGCAAGAAAATGAATCTGGAATGCAGCAAAAAGCAGGGAATGTGAGATAAAGCCACTGCTCCAAAATGCACAGAGTTGGCTGAAAAGTGCAAAGTGCAAATGTTTTCCAGCTCAGAGTTGGTTCACCAGATGCTGGACATCGATGCCATCTTTAGAAGAGGGCACCAGCTACAGAAAAGGAATCAAAAAGAGAAGTCTGTGGCCCCAGTTCATGTCAGCAGGACTTGAAGGCAGTGAAAAGTTTCAGGGATTTGGCTCTGGAGGCAGGAAGATCAGCCTGCAGCAAGGGGAGCAGGGAAGTGGTAGCAGCCACAGCAGAAGCACTAAAGACTGAAAAGCAAAGCAGAGGCTCAAAGCAGGACACACAGAAAAGGAGGAAGAAAAGGAAGGACTGAAAAGGAGGAAGAAAAGGAAGGACTGAAAAGGAAAATCACGTGATCCTGAACAAGGAAACAATGTTGTCTTTGTCCTTACCTCTAGCTCTGTCTTCTACAGAAAAAAAGACAAAATACAAGCACAGTATCATCTAAAATTCCTGTTATATACTAAAAAGATTTTAGACTTGAAGCTATGGTGAGATTTTGTAGTAAAGAAATTATTTTCAGTTGTTGGAAACAATTTGAATAGGGAAAAAAAAAAATTCTCAGAGCTTTTCAGTTTAAATAGTTAATGGTCATTCCAAACCTCAGGATGAATGAATACACATATTTATGTGTGTTTGCTTAATACAAGAGTTTTTTAATGTTTTTAGGGACTTCAGAATGGGGAGCTCTGAGCAAAGGATGCCCTAAACTGAGCCAGGGGTGTGACTGCACTGAGGGGAGTCAGAGAGAGATAACAGAGCTGCAGACTAGACCAAATTTAAGGAGGTATTAAATCTCCTCCCAGTCCCATCACCCCTGAAAAACCAGTGACTGAACAGGTTCTTTTCCATGCCCATTTAATCCTCAAGCCAGGACCTGAGCTTGCCAGCCAAGGTGCCAGTTGATATCTAAGACTTTTCTTTTTCTATGGATTGTTAACCACTTGCCATGGAGCCAGGCTCCTGATCCAAGCTTCGTACACATCCAGCATGGAGATGGAGCAGGAAGGCAACCCAAACCAGCTCTGTGATCTTACAGCATCACTGATGACACAGAATTCGGTTTATTTATTCCATCTGCTTCCTGAATACTTAAAAAAAAAATTAAAAATTCTTACCTTATTCCTGGAGTTAGCTGAGGTGGGTTGTCAGATATTAATTTCTGCACTTGTTCATAGGAGGGCCGGATGAGACCTAATCGTGCTGTTAGAGCTGCCTTGAATGTCACGGTGCCACCCATGGCTCTGCGGGTCCTGAGGGAACAGCCAGAAAACCAAATCAGTGACACTTCACAAGCTGAGGCTTCTCCCAGCAACAGAGCATCAACAAAGAATGACAAGGAACCAGGTAAGAGAGCAGAGGTTGGAGGTTATGCTGAACTAAAAGATTGGTGGTGTCCACTGGAAGGAGATTTCCATGGATGGGAGAACCAGGGAGGCAAAGGAAAACGGCTCCATTTCCTCTGGGATGCCAATCTGGGAGCATATTCCTGAGCTGCAGCTCAGGTGCCCTTCTCTGAATTTAACAGAGCTTTTGCTACAAGCTTCAACTTGTGCTGTATCCCAGCCTCAGCCTCAGAGATGGGTTGGGAGAGCTGTCCCCTCTGCTCCATCTCATGGTAAGGTTTGCTAGGCCATAACAGTGTTTGGTAGTGCTTAACCAAGTTTAACCATGAGGGCTGCTCTCAGTCTATCAAAACTATCATTAGAGAATTTACGCCAGTCCAGTTTCGTTGGGTGACCTCACAATTCCCAAACAAGTTACTTCATTGCACATTAATTCCACTTATTACCCCAACCCCTTTTTCAGCCGCAACAACCTATGGTAGAGTCAAAGGGCTGGAAACTATAAATTCATTATCACAGATTAATCTTATCCATGGCTATTTTTGCCTGCCACCGTGCGAGTTCCCCCCAGCCATACGTACATCTCTGCCACGGCATCTCCGACCCCACAGAACTTGGCGAGCTCATCGATGCCCTCCTCCCTGATGACCGTGCTGTCCACGTCAAAGCACACGGCATCGGCGCTGCGGAAGATCTCCTTCAGCTCCATGAGGGACGCCATCCTTTTGGGAGCCTTCTTACTGTGAGGGAACAAGATGAAGTCTTTCTCTGAGTGGGAGTAGTGCACTGTTTCCTGAGCCATTGGTGCTGCTGCTCTGGCACGGGCAAGAAGGGACGAGCACAGCCTGGTCGCCAGCTTTTATCCCGGGGGGGATGGCGGTGGAGGTCTGGCTCAGCTGCTGATTTGCTCCCAGCTGGTGCTGCCTGCTGATGGTCACCCTGTGCTCCAGGTGGGCCGTGGAGCCCTGGGCAGCTGCTGATTTGCTCCCCGCTGCCTCAGCCCATTGATGTTCATGGGTTCAAGGTTGTAATCCTTGGCATTGGCTGAGGCACCAGGCTGCCAAGTGCTGTGTGGGATTGCATGGCTCTGTTTCATCTCAGGTGGGTCTTGATTTCTCATCTCTCCCAGGCTGGGCTGCAACATTAGTTGCTGCAGGACACCCAGGCCCTAAGGACTGATTGCAAACTATCCTAAACCTATCAATGAGTGGTTGTCCCTAAATCAGGAAGGGTTAGATCCTTTCCTACGTCCTCATCAATAAAAGATTGGGCCATTAGCATTGGGGATTAGCCTTTTATAAAATCCATCAAACCCTTGGCCTTTGAGAACTTCACTCAACCCATCAAGACATCACATTTTCCATAACAGTCCCTGACAAAAGTTTATTTTCTTCCCTTTTAGACCTGTCCACTTCAATACGTTGAGCACTTGAGGAGTTAAGTATCTTCTTGTTCATGCCTACTCACCTTCTGCTTCATCCTCTCATAGGAGAATTAATTCAGTGTGGATTTTACTATTTACTAATCTACATTTAGACACAAACAACAGCTTCCTTTTTATCTCACTTCCCAGATTTTTCTAAAAGTTTTTGTTTCTTCTAATCTCTCAGACATCTCTCAGGACATGTCTTGTATGATTGATCTGGGTTGCAGGTTCTTTTTCTGGGATGGGGGAAAAACACCAAGAATTATGGATGCCTTTATATCCTTTCATTTTTTGTTTTCCTCTCACTAATGGTCAAAGCAGGAACCTTTGGGTTCTTTCCCAGGATGTGGTGAATATTGGGATACAAAAGGCTTTATGAGAAATTACCATCAGCACTACAAATGTAGAACACACACCTCTCTTATCTGCTCTTGTGCATGGAATAAAAGACAATGCTCCGTCTCACTGCTGAAAGGTGGAAATCTGTCTAAATGAAACCACCCAGCCTGAGTGGTGAAACCTGTTGTGAACAGCCAGGAGCTGTGTCTGTAGGAGAGATTCTGTCTGACAAACAGGGAGATGTGAATGAGCAAGGAACAGAGACACAAAGTGATGTGAAAGGCACAGGCAGCTGTCAGACAGGACTTTTTTGTGGGGGCTTTTCTGCTACCCTTGAGGGGAGCGGGTGGCAATAGAGGAGCTATCCCAGAAAAGGGCTTTTACAGAGCACCTCTGACCTGCAGTTTGGCAGAACTCTGCCCTTGGTGCATGGACACACCATAAAACTCCAGTCTAGCCTTAGGATCACGACTAAAGGATTATTTGCTGCAGGCCATGTGGGGTTTTATCTTTTTCTACAAAGACTGCACTGGACATGTAAGAAAAATAGTCATAAGCCATTAGCACAGCACATAAAAGAAAAGTGGCCCTGGACATCAAAACTTCCCTCTGCCAGAGCCCAGTTCTGAGGTAAGGCTTGGTGGACAGAGGCCAGTCCTGAGGTAAGGCTTGGCAGTGGCTGGGCAGGTGACATGTGAATTCCACGTTTACTTTGCTTTAGCCTTGACTTGCCATGGACTGCAGAGAGCCGTGTTTGTGTTTGCAGTGAAATATCCTGGTTTTCCAAGCAGCAGGGCCGTGATTCCAGGGCAGGCATCCCTATTACATGACACTGGCGTCACGGTGTTCCAGCAGCGAGCCCTTCTTATGCAAAGCCATCGTTGCCTCACCTGGGGCTGCACTGCAACACTGCCACACCATGAGGCAATGTCACCGTGTGGGGACACTGCTCTGTGACGTGATTGCTCGGTGACAACCTGGAATTTAGGTCTGGATACAGGTCTTTAATCTCTCCCAGAAAAACGTTATCGCTCCAAACGCGCGCTGGGAGCAGGAATGATGAAATGTTAACATTTCCTTCTCTCTGATGTCCACATTTCCCATGCTCCTTTCCCTGCTGGATGGTCCTAACAATGATGACATGAAAGCTGTGGTGGACTTTGCACTTTGATGGACAAATAAAGAAGTTAGAGGAAGAATTATTGTGGAGTCATAGCTGGAATTAACCCAGTCCTCTCTTTATTCCATGCAATGACTCCTTGAAAATAGTTTCAGACTGTGGCTTATGTTGTCTAAAAATGACAAATTGGAAGGGAAGAATTGCAGAAATCATCAGTAGCTCATCAGAGCAAAAAGATTGAAGTTGTGTAAAACCCTTCTATGGACAAGTCTCAGCTGCAGTCAGGGAAGAGCAGTTTTTTATTCCAGAGTGGTCCAGGCCTGTGCAGTTGGCAGAGATGAATTACTCCAAAATACAGGGCATCTGACTGCTTAAAAGTGTAAATGTTTTAATGAGATGGGAAGAAAAAAGAAATTCCCACAAATAATGGGTTCTGTCTCCATATGAAAAACACTGATAGGGAATCTCTGATCTTCCTGCCACTGAATTTCAGGTAGGTAATCAATTCCTAGCCTGTTATTTGCATGCTGGAAAAGCATCCAAGCAGCAAACATTTCAACAGGTCTGATAATAAAATATCATGGGGAAAAACTGGAAAGAAGAATATGGGGAAGAGAAGAACAATGGGCAAAGAAGTGGCTGAAGAAGACAAAAGAGTGACAGAGAGAGGTAGGGTGAAACTTGAGATAAAGATGGAGAAAAAAGGAAATCGCAAGGGAAAAGTGGCATTCCCGTGAGATCTCCCTGCCTCCAGACTATGAAGTATTTCATTAGGCTGTTCTGAAAAAAATAAAGAAGACATTTTCACAAGAAATAATTCTCTTTCATAATAGACAGGGCGGAGTCACAGCAGCAAACACGGGGATTATGTAAGAGCACATGGGAAAGGAAAACAACTGAAACCCTCTCTGCTGTCCCTTCAAAGAAGGACAACTTGCCTCACTGACAAAAACTGAACCATCCTCTGTAGCCACATGTAACGCAAATGGAAGCAGTAAGTGGTGCTCAGAACTGCAGGTGTTCTGGGGCTGCAAGGTTTTGATGAGATCTCAAACCCCTCATTGGGACTAGACCTCCCTTGTTGTCATATTTCAGCTTTCAGAAGTGCTGCCACGCTGCTACTTTGCATGACGTTCACATTTATTGCTGTTAAAAATGAAGATTAAGTGCATCTTAATGAAATATTACCCAGCACTCAGGAACATCCTTGTTTGCAAACAAGTTCTGATTCACTTCCCCATTTAACATTGTATTGAACATTAACAGAAGTTCAACCACGTTAAACTGTTTCTGTTGTCTTGAAGGGGAACTGCTGCTCAGAGCAAAGGATTTGGAGAAAATAGTTCTTGAAACTTCTTTCAGGACCTTTTCCTCCTACAGCTTCTAAGAACATTCCCAGGAGTGTTTCCATGGTATGAGTTTAAACAAACCACTTAATCCTCATTGTTTCTAGCCCTGTGTCTGTAAAATGGGAATAATACAGTGCCACAGCTTCTCTGTGCTGAGCTTTCATCCTCAAAATTAGCAATGTTTTGAAAGCTTTAGAGGAAAGCTGATTGATACATTTAAGCAGATTAGTTACATTTAAGCAAATTGTGTTTGTGTTTTATATAAGTTATAGAAGTTCAACCCATCCACCCATAACTTTCCGTGGTTTGCAGGGTGAGAATAGGAAGATTCAGTCCTTAATCTCCTGGCTTTTCTTCCTTTTTTTTAGGTTTTTCTTCAGCCTCCTGGGTTTTCTATTTCATTTTTGGTTTTTCTTTAGCCTCCTGTCCAGTTTGTAAAGGCAGAGGCACAAAGCTGTCTGCAAGTCAAGAGATGAACTGCTTGCAGCTCCACACGATTATCTGCACAGCAGTGCCTCACAGTGAACTCATTTAAGCACCTCGTGAAAAGCAGGTGAAAAGGGGCAGAAGGAACCTGTTGGATGTTGACATCCACCTCCCTACTCTCCAATCCCCTCTCGCCTGTCCTGCCGAAATGCTGCTGCTCCCCCCGTGCCCGATTGCATCATTCATTCACGCTGCTGTTCTAAAACAGGCACCACGCTGGTGCCGGGCAGCACAGGCACGAGTTCCTCCTCATTTTCCGTGCTGGAAAAAAAACCCCACGGTGTTATGGATCTGCGAGCCAAACGCCAACCCCTTCCGACCTGCGAGAAAAGCACGATCCCGGTGACTTACAGAACTGAACTGGCTGTGGCTGCTGCTGCCGCTGGGAACCTCTTGGCTGCGCCAGACAAGGAGGGATCAGCTGAGCCCTTCAGTCACACAAACCCCACGCACGGGCTGCGCTGGACGAGAGCCGCATTTTGCCGCTCAGCCCCTGATAAAGCGCTGAGTAAGCCAGCCCGGGGGGTTTCTTTGAGGTGGTTGGACACATGGAGCGGAGCAGGGCAGCTGTTCGCTGCCAGGGAAGGCAGCAGAGGTGTGACCGCCCCACGTCAGGGGAGGAGCCGCCGGCCCGGCTCGGGGCGCTCCGGGCTGCGCAGGGAGCAGCGGGCGCGGGGAGCTCGCTCACCCCGCCGCGGGCACGGGGAAGAGCCCGGGGAAAGCTCCGGCAGGCAGCAGTCGGGAGTTTGTCCTCTCAGAAATCAGAGGCGAGGCAGGGACGCTGTTTTCGGGAGAGAAGAGAGGGTTTGTGAGCTGAGATTGCAATATCGCCTCTTGGCTCAAGCTGTTAGTGCATCCCTGAGCAAAGCTACACACGCAAATCACATCCAAAGCCGGCAAAAGCTCGGAAGCAAAGGGAAAACGGCGTGGGAAAAGGCTCTGTGTTGTTTCCCCAAAAGCAGTGTTGTCAAAAGTTATGGAAAAATCGCCAAACCTGCCCGTGCTTGTGTTTTGGCATGCCACGGAAGAGCTTCCCTCGCCCACTGCTGTGGGTTAGAAAATGGAAGAGTGCCAGCCCAGAAGTTGTTTGGTTCAAGGTCAAGAAAACCTGATTTAGCTGATTTAGCCGATTTAGCCACTTTTGTTCACTTGTGCCAGGAGTCCTGTGACTGCTGCCCGTCTGTTCTGCACCGCTGGATGCTCCAGTCACATTCTGTGCATGACCTCTTTTGCCATCCTGGCAGTGTCACCCCTCAAAATTCCATTTATTAATTAAAACTGATCACCTTTTGTGCCCCTCCTCCCTTTATGTTTTTTCAGAATTTCTTAGTACACGACAAAATGTTCACAGGATCATCTCTCAGTAAATTTTTGAGTCAGGAAAAGATGGGACCAAGCCCCTCTGCTGCCAAACTGGTGCCGGGGATCATCAGCCCGGTGCTGTTTGTCAGCTTTATCGTGGCAGGACAGGATGTTGTTTAAAGCAGATTTAGAAATCATTTCTGCGAATAAGGTTAAAGGAAAACCCATCTTGATAAAGATGAAAGAAAATGGCTTTTACTGAGAATCTCAGAGGGGTTTTTGCCAAGATAAGCAGTGCCTGGCTTGACTAAGAGAATTGCTGCTGAATATTTCATGAAGGATATTGCCTTTATTTGGCTTAGTTTAATGGACATGTTGGCTTTAATTTAGTTAAATATTTTGATTCTAACCTGGTGAAATCCATTGAATTCATAGGGCAATTTAAGTCTGGTAAGGATTCGCCCTTTATTTTTGTTACACATAAAAAACAAACACACGGAACAATTCAACAGCTAAGACTGAAAACGGAAGAAAAGCTTGTCTTGATGGCTGAAAAATGCTGCAAAACAGGAATTTAATGGGAAGATGCTCGTGAGAAATGTTCCTACAGCACAAAATAACTATCCTGAGGAATGTGAGCCAGCAAAGAAACACAGAGAGCTCTACCTGGGAGCTGTAGGAGGATGCTCAGCAGTGAAAATACAAACTTGTTGATACAAACACAGCACCCAACTCTTGTACATCACTACAGAACCTCTCCATTTGTACAAAAAAAAAAAAAAAGCAGAGACCACCTGCATGGAGGATTAGGATGTCTTTGAAAACAGCTTTTCCTTTTTTTTTTGTTTCCCTCCTAAAAAAAAAAATTAAAATTCAGACTAAATTTTCCCTGTATTTTCCTGCAGTAGTAATTCCCCTCACAAACCTGAACGTGAACCACATCACTGCCAGCCCCACACAACACAGGTGTTTGAGGATGGATAATTCCTGCCTTTCCATAGGCATCAGCAAGGAAAACATAAAATATAACAAGCCTGCTGGTATGGGTTAGACAAGGCTGCCCTCTGCTGAGAACAGCCCTGAGAGGAACAGGCAAAAAAAATGACAAATCAGAGAATCAAGAGCAACCAAATATTTGTTTGTGACCTGGGAGTTACAGAATCCAGGGCAGAGCTGGGCATCCAGGTGTTTTAACTGGACATTGCCTCTCAGATATTTGCACTGCAGCCTCCGGGCCCAGGTTGGGTGTTTTGTTTTGTTATGGTTTCAGCATCCCAAGAAAGTGCAGACAACATTTTAACAGAGTTCCAGAGCCAATATTGAAAGGCCAAATGTGATTCCCTGCGTTTTGCAATGTTTAATGTTTATTCCTAATGACTGCAATAAGAGAGGAGAAAGCCCAGACACTCCACTGGAGTCAGCATCAAAATATTTCACAAGACACTGCTCAGCTAAACAAAAGGGCTCCAAACCTGTGTTGTTATGGCCAAACACCAACTCCATCTAAAAGTTAACAAACCAGAATCCCAAGGATAGCAGCAGCTGTCCCTTCCAGGGAGACAGACAGGCCACATGTGGGAGTCCTCCTCTCCTGCGCAGCGTGGCATTTTGCCCAGAAACCTGAGATCCTCACCCAAAGCAGGTGCCACAGCCTGCAGCCAAACCCAGCCAGGCTGCTCTGATACTTGACACTGACTTTTTCCAGTAAGCTCCCCCAAAACTCCTGTGCAGCAAAACTGGACCCAACAGCAGGCTCAGACTTTATTCCTGGAGGTGGTGTGGAAACATGTCCCGCTTGTTGCGTTGCTGAAGCAATCCAGGGCTGCATCCAGAGCTCCCTGCTGCAAAAAGTGGGATGGAGAGGGAGAGATTTCAAAACATTCACAGGTTTGGGTTGGAAAGGAACTTAAAGACCATCTTGTTTCAGCCCTGTGCCATGGGGGGCACCTTCCACTATCCCAGGTTGCTCCAAGTCCTGTCCAACCCTGGCCTTGGACACTTTCAGCTTCTCTGGGCATCCTCACGCCTGGTGGGAAGTGCTGGGGAACGGTCTCTGTCTTCCCTGTACCAAATACTGACAAAATCCTGGCCTCAGGGCCCGTTGTCCCTGTGGTCAGCACCCTCTGGAGCAGCTGGGCTGCAGAACACTGGGAGCTGCCTGGGGATTGTTCTGGGGCTGGGCCCTTCCTCATGCAATACCTGAAATAAGAAGGGGGTTGTGTCACACCTGGTGTTGCCATGGGCTCCGATGGGTGTTTGAGGGTACAAGCGCAGATGGAGCAACTTGGGATTCAAAGCTGGTGCAATCAGTGCCCACAGGGATGTGAGGGACCATGGCAGGAGCTTCTTCTCAAGCTCCTCTCCAGGGAAACTCCCTTGTCCTCTGTTTCAGAGTCCAAAGACACAAACATTCCAGTGTCTCCAGGAGAGAGCCCTGACAGGCCACCTAGGCAAACGTTTCAGCACCCATCAAGCTTGCCTTGACAACAATATTTCTGGTTTTATTCCACAGGGAAACCTCCGCACAGCCTTGGGAGGGATTATCCCCATCCTTGCAACTGGGAGGGATTCAGTCCAGGACAGCCCCGGGTAGAGGGTGTGCACTGGGGACTATGGAGGCCCCAGTGTCCACAAATCAGCCTGTGTGTTGTAAGAAGACGAGTTCTGATTAACCTCAACCCCGAATTTAACCAAGAACCATTGATTATTAATCCAGTCCACTTAACTATTAATTCTATCGGTCTAACGTGAAATCACCGGGTTTAATTATTTATTCTCAATGTTCTGCGAAGCTGCCGGGGGTGTCCGTGACATGAGAGGGCGGGTTAAGCACCGACCATCCCCGCCGCTTCAGGGACCCACGCACCCGCCCCGCGCTCCCCTCACGGCCCGGTCTGGGGGCGGTGCCGCGCCCTCGCCTCAGCGGCGGAGCGGGGGCGGGACTAAGCGGAGCGACAGGCACGTCAGCCAATAGAAGCGCGGCTGGCGCGCCAGTAAGCCAATGAGGGGACAAGGCGCCTCAGCGGCGGGAGCACCTAAGATGAGCGACAGGCACGGTAGCCAATAAAAATGAGGCAGCGCGCCGGCGGGCCAATGGGCGCGCCCGGAGTGTTCTAGAAGGGGCGGGCGGGAGGCGGGGCCGCGGTGCCCCCGCCCGGCGCGGCCCAGAGCGGAGCGCAGTCATGGCGGTGAAGGCGCTCAACCCCAAGGCCGAGGTGGCCCGTGCCCAGGCTGCGCTGGCCGTCAACATCAGCGCGGCCCGCGGGCTGCAGGATGTGCTGAGGACCAACCTGGGGCCCAAGGGCACCATGAAGATGTGAGGGAGCCCCCGCGCCTCTCGCCGCGGGTGGGGTTGGGGGGGAGCACGGCCTGAGGGGAGGCGGGAGGTGCCGGGACGTGCGGAGGGAACAAAGGCGGAGGCGTGAGGGGTGAGTGGATGAGGGACGGAGGGATGGGGAGGGAGCGGCGCGGGCCCGCGGCCGCGCACGTGTTTTGGGGCCGGGGATGGACGGATGAATGGGGAAGGAGCGGGGCGGGCCTGCGGCCCCACACGTGTGTTGGGGCCGGGGCGCTGCTCACCCGCTCGGTGCCGCCCGCAGGCTCGTGTCGGGGTCCGGAGACATCAAGCTGACCAAAGATGGCAACGTGCTGCTGCAGGAAATGGTGAGCTGGGGCTGATCCTCGCAGGGGGATTTAGGGAGGGACGAGCGCCTTTGGGTGAGGGAGGATCGTGTCCCCCACTGCCTCACCCTCATCCATTGAAAGCAAAATGTCCCTTGGGAGGAGGATTAAGAATTAGGCGCAGCTTAAGGCAATACTGTGAAGAAAATAATGTTAAAAATATAAATGGCACTGTAAGAATGAGTAAAATAATCAGCCGAAGGAGTAGCAAACCAGTTAGGGTATGTACAGCACTGATCATGCAGAGATAAATAAATTCACTCCAAACACAATGGATTTATTGCCAGCCTGGTTGTGATGGTGCATCCATTCTCTGTCAAGCACACAGTGAGCTAAAGACTAGTTTGGCTTTGAGCACTCAATATTTTTGAGTATAGATGCATCATCTGAGGGGGAAACAGTGTTGCATGGATTCATTCAGTCGCTTTACTGTCAGAGTGATTGTTGGTTTTTGTTCAAACCTGTTGAATTGCCATAAACCAGCAAAAAGCTGATCTCACATTTTTGTTTGCTGTACCACTGCAGTGAAACTTAACTGCTCAGCTTCTTATTTTTGTCTAGCAAATCCAACACCCCACGGCCTCCTTGATAGCAAAAGTAGCAACAGCACAGGACGACATCACTGGAGATGGCACCACCTCAAATGTCCTCATCATTGGAGAGCTCCTAAAGCAGGCAGATCTTTATATTTCTGAGGTGTGTATGTGGTGTTCTTTTGTAGGTGTGCAAGTTAAAAGCTTCACTGAGACCCTTCAGCTTTTTTTTTTGTATGTTTGATGTTTTATAGGAGTGAAACATAAATCTATTGTTCTGCTTAAAATGAGAAGTTGTAAAACGGGGGAAAAGCTGGAGGAGAGGACTTAAAACTTGTTCAAAATCAAACCCGCTTATTGTGGATACTGTAGCTTTCAAGGTTTTGTGTGATAGCTGCTGTTACTTTGTTTTGTGCGAGTCAAAACACTTCTTGCGTGTTAAAAAGGAGCTCCTCCCTGAGGGCAGGTGGACATTGATACCGCACAGCGAACACCCAAGTGTGCTTTGTAGTTCCCTTGGTTTCAGTTCTGTGCTAAATTAATCTGTACTTTTCCTCTGCATTGGAAGGATTTGCATTCCTTTTATATGTATTCAGAAGGACAGAACACCTTGCCTTTAGCATATTCCCTATGCTGTGCCATTATGTGGAATGTTGCAACCACGGCTGTGGAAAATGGACCATTCTGTCTCCCGCTGTCCAATAATTCCTCTTTCCTTGCTTTAGGGTTTGCACCCTAGAATAGTTGCAGAAGGATTTGAGATTGCCAAGGAAAAAGCACTTGAGGTTTTGGAGCAGGTCAAAGTGTCCAAGGAGATGGACAGGGAGACCCTCATAGATGTTGCCAGGACATCCCTCCGGACTAAAGTCCACGCTGAGCTTGCTGACATCCTGACAGAGGTGAGTGTCCCTGTCACCTCTGCCTCTTTGTGTGAAGAGATCCAGCTTTTAAAGTGAAGTGTGAAAGATGGGAACTTGCACTAATGGTCATTTTGGGACATTTCCCCTCCCCTGTGTTGCAGGCTGTGGTAGATTCTGTCCTGACAGTCAGAAAACCAGGTGAGCCCATTGACCTGTACATGGTGGAAATCATGGAGATGAAGCACAAATCAGAAACAGACACAACGTAAGTCAGGAGGATCCTTGAGCTGAGGTTTGAGTAGCCTGGGGAGTTCTGGTTTCTCTTTAGGGTATCCTAAAGCTGCCACTGGAGGAGTTGCTGAAAAGAAAGGCAGAAATACAGATTTCAGCCATAAATATCTTGGCAGAAGTTGCTCAGTCACTGAACTTGATTCCTTGATGAATTATTGAACAGCAAAGAGTAACACTGGCCTAACAATGTTGGATAAATACTTGTTTTTCTTAGTGTCTGTGGCTTGATGATGCTTTAGGTTGGCATGTGTTAACTACAAAGCAGCATTTAATAAATGGAAACTGGATTGTGGATTGGATATTCCACAGGCTTTCCATTTCCCTCAGTGCATGGATGAATTCTGCACTAGCTTTCCTCAGTAGCTGATGCAGTCAGACACCATGCCAGAGCAAATTCCTTTTTTTCCACTGTGCCTGGTGTGCTTTTTTGTGGGAATGGGCATGCCCTTGGAAGGGGAATACATAATCCTTGTTCACTGCCAACACAAGTGCCCAGGCAGTTTGGGTTGGACCAGGTCCATTCTCTGACCAGCCTGCCCTCCATGAAATTATGCATTTATATACATTCATTGACACAAAAATGGTTTTCATCTCGCAGGCTGATCAGGGGGCTGGTCCTGGATCATGGAGCTCGCCACCCTGACATGAAGAAAAGAGTGGAAGATGCTTTTGTTCTTACCTGCAATGTGTCTCTGGAGTATGAGAAAACGTGAGTACACAGCAAATGCTCATGTCCTAAGGACTCTTCTTTGAGTTGTGCTTAAATACCAACCAGGAGGACTGTGAAGGTGGAAGGTGATGCTCCTTCTGCAGCCCTCTTGGGAAGGGTGATGGGTGAAAAAATGTCTGTGAGAGGCAGAGCTTCACAGTGGTTTTTATTTTGTTCTGTGATCACAGAAAGGATGAAAGTCCCTCTTTTCTTGGGCATAATTTAATATTCTAGAGCAAAAAAAATGCACCTCAGGGTTCTGTCAAGTGTCTGCCTTATTTTTTGGAATGGAAAAGCTCTGAACTAGAGAGCAGCAACAGCAGTGTGGGTTGGGGGGACTGGTTTGTTTTGGCTTGGTTTCTTTAGAATGTTTCTGAAAGGCTCATTCCTTAAGTTTATTTCTACAGCAGAGAGGAAGTTTTCTCACTGCTTTTTTGTGGTTTTTTTCCCTCCTTCAGAGAGGTGAGCTCTGGATTCTTCTACAAAAGTGCTGAAGAGAGGGAGAAGTTGGTGAAAGCAGAAAGAAAGTTCATTGAAGACAGGGTCAACAAAATCATAGAGTTGAAAAGAAAAGTCTGCGGCGACTCGGACAAAGGATTTGTTGTGATCAACCAGAAGGTGAGATGAAGAGAATAACTAAAATTTAATTTGGAAATTAATTTCCTTGGCAAGCCAAGTGCTGTGTGACTCACCTGGTAGAGTTATTGAGACAGAATGAGCTAAATTTAGGCTGGTATTTCTGAATATAATGTACAGTTCCTACTTGAGATCTTCTTTAAGCCTCAAGGAAGAACTTACTAGTGTCAGGCTGAGAGAAGGTGTTTTAGCTTTGTCCTTATGGTGATGGTCACTTTCTTTGTTTCCAGGGAATTGACCCATTTTCCTTGGATGCACTTGCCAAAGAAGGAATAGTTGCTTTGAGGAGAGCTAAAAGGAGGAACATGGAAAGGTCAGTTTTGGGGAGAGGAGGGGGTGCAATAACTGAGACACTGAGTCAAGCCTGGCTTAAAACCACCTTTGAGGGCTTGGACTAAAAATTCCACTTCAGCCTGGGCAGCTCTTCCTGGTGTAAATCAGGGCATTTTGAGCTCTCAGGATGCTTTCAATGCAGACACCTACAGAGGAGACTTAATTCTACAAGTTTATTTTTTAAAGAGCTCTTCCATGAACAAAACCAAGCTGTTCCAAGCCTGGGATCTGCACTTATTGTCAGTGACTTCGGGTTTTATTGAACGTAAAGCTGAGTTGTACCTGTTCTCTGTCAGACTGACCCTGGCCTGTGGTGGCACTGCCATGAATTCTGTGGAGGATCTCACTCCTGACTGCCTGGGACACGCAGGGCTTGTCTATGAGTACACCCTGGTGAGTGACCAAGTGTTTGAAGAGAATGAATTTAGAGAGTGTTGAATTAAAACCTCATGGAAATAAAGTTCTGCTGCTTTTCCTAAGTGCTGTCAGTGCAGAACTGAGCCTGGAAGCATCCAGTTTATTAATTTGTGTACACATTGCTGAAGGAAGTGGCTGACAGGCAAACATAACCCTGTTTTCCACAGGGAGAGGAGAAATACACCTTCATCGAGAAGTGTGAGAACCCCCGCTCCGTGACCCTGCTCATCAGGGGCCCCAACAAGCACACGCTCACCCAGATCAAGGATGCAGTGAGGGATGGGCTGCGGGCTGTGAAAAATGCCATCGAGGATGGTGAGTTCCATTCCTGTTAGTCATGGTAAGGACCTGTAGAAACTCATCCCAAAATTAGGCCATTACCTATCAGCTTCCTTGGTTCCTGCTCCAGTCCAAGCCCAAGCTAAATGTGAGGTGATTTTATAGTTCTGCCACCTTGTGTTTATGAGTAGTTGATACCTGTGTAAGTACTCACCTGTTCAGCTGCAAGATCTGGAGGGAAGACATCAAACTGCACTACAAATGAGCTGTTTAAATTGAAATAGGTGCTTTTCCCTTGCAGGATGTGTGGTGCCAGGAGCAGGGGCACTGGAGGTGGCAGTAGCCAATGCTCTTGTGAAACACAAGCCCAACGTGAAAGGAAGAGCCCAGCTTGGAGTTCAGGCTTTTGCTGATGCTCTGCTCATCATTCCTAAGGTAGAAGGGGCTCCTGGGTGATAAAGTGGCTTTAAAGCACACACAGACTCACTGCTTTTTCTGCTGGAGGGTTCTGTAATTAGCAAAATGAAGCCAATCTCTCTGTTCTGTGCCAGGTGCTTGCTCAGAACTCGGGATATGATCCCCAGGAGACGCTGGTGAAGGTCCAGGCTGAGCATGTGGAATCGGGGCAGCTCACTGGGGTTGATCTCAACACTGGTAAGGACTCCCTCAGCCACAGGGTGATGCTCCAGGAAGAACCTGGCTCAACTCTGTGAAGAACAAAGTGCTCTGAATGCAGGAAGTTTTACCTTTATTCATGAAAAGCTGCCCAGAAGCCTTGGCAGTCAGGCTGTTGTAGTTCAGTGCATTGTGGTTTGAGGTTTTTAGAGGATAAAGCACATGGTAACGCTGTTGGATACAGTGGCTGATCTCAGATGTCAGCCAGCAGAAAGTCTCTGTGTGAACTGGTTATTTAAAGGCTGCTTCACTTCTGTTGCAGGGGAGCCAATGGTGGCTGCAGCAGCTGGAATCTGGGATAATTACAATGTCAAAAAGCAGCTGCTTCATTCATGGTAAGGCTGACAGTATTTCACTTCACACATAACTCTGTGTGTGTTCAAGTGATGTAAAACTGGGGATCCCGTGTACAGGAAGATGTCTTGAAACACGAAGATGAACCTGAGTTTGGCAATTGTAACAATATTTCTTTCCTGTTTCTAGCACGGTGATTGCCAGCAACATTCTCTTGGTGGATGAAATCATGCGGGCTGGGATGTCCTCTCTGAAAGGCTGAGCTGGAGCTGCTCTTGGGCCAGAGGCAGCTCCAGCAGTGCCCTGTGGAATTTCTCCAAGGAATCCACCCCAGGGCCCTGTCCTTGGCTGTGGTGGATGTCCCAGCACCAGAAGTCACTCTGCCATGAGGGGCAGCCCCTTTGGTAACACGGCCACTCAAAATCTTAGCAACTGAATCAAAGATTTGGCTCTAAAAAGGAGTTATTTATTTTTGATTTCTCTGAACTGTGTGGCTGCAGTTGCTTTCCATTTTTACCCAATAAACTGTTCTGTTCTGTGCTTTGGGTGTCTGTTCTTTAACCTTCACCCCCTCCTGAACATTCTGCAGTGGGGGGCTGCATCCCCGAGTCCTGCTCTTGGGAGTTCTGTGAAACCACTGCTCAAAAGTCTGCTGTGGGAACAGGGTGGGATCAGGCCTGGAATTTGTTCAGTAAGTTAAAAAAAATACGGATTAAGGCAATAATTTAATAGTTTTGTACTTGCTTGTGAATAAAACTGAGTTCACTGACTGCAGAATGGTTTGAAGTGGGTTGAAGGACCCGTTCACGATTGTCGTCCTTGTCTTAAGGTGGATTTTTAACACTGGTGCTTCTGCATTAAAGTATTTATGGACAACGCGTGCCAGAGCAGGTCTAGGCCCAGCTTTCAGTGGGTTTGTGGGAGGGGAACAGGCTCCTGCCGTCTGGAATGATTTTCCCTAATCCCAGCGGTGCTTTGTGTTAAAAGGAGTCTCCTTCCTCTCACAGGCAACTGCTGAATGACCATAAACGAAACCCTAAAAAAACCCCTCAAACACAAAAAAGACCCACCCCCTTGTGGGGAAGGGTTGGTGCCAGGCGGTTTTCACCCCCGTGTGCAGCCGGGGTGTGGCAGAAATCCCCTTTCCCTACAGCACGGATGTCCCGGAAGCGCTTCCCGAGCTCTCAGCACCTCCGGGTCGGGCCCCGCGGTTCCTCCGCGGCTCCGGGATGGGGACGGCGGCGGGGCTGGTCCTGCTGTGCTGCGGGGTGCTGGGGGCTCAGCGCGGTGAGAGCCCCCGAAATCCCCCCGGTATCCCCCTCCACGGAGCATCCTGATCATCCCTTCCCAGGGGACCCGCTCCCTTCCCGAAAATGGGACTTTAAATGCTTTGGCCAATCGCTGTCACCCCCTCCAGCACTCGCAGAGTCATCCCGGCAGTGACTGCGCCTCACTCGTGTGTAAAAATGAAACTCGTACTGAATCTCTCCCTTTTTAGCGCTCGGAGAGGATGGGAGCATGGTGCAGCTGCCCGGAGGGACGTTCCAGATGGGATCCAGCTCCCTGGAGAGGAGGAGCGAGGAGGGGCCCGTCAGGGAGGTGACAGTGAAGCCGTTTGCTCTCGACAAGCACCCGGTCACCAACAGGGATTTCAGGTGAGCCCGCGGTGCCTCAGGTGGCTGTGGGGAGGCGGCAGGGGCAGGTGTGGTGCCAGGTGTTCTGGGGCTGGTTCCTGGGGTCTGAAAGCCAATGCTTGGGTGCTTATTAGAAAAAAAAAATGTGTCTGTCAATATTAAATCATCCCTACATGTGCCAGCTGAGCCATTTTAGCAGTGCAGCTTGCAAAGATCCTTCCTTTTACTTCCTTTTTTATCCTTTTCCCCTCTTTCTTTCCTCTTTTTTCTTCTTCTCTATTTCATCTCCTTCTCCTTTTTCTCCTCCTCTTCCCCTCCTCCTCTCTTCTTCCTCTCTTTTTCGCCTCCTCCTCCTTTCCCTCTCCTCTCCATATTGTTTCCCTCTCTTCTTCCACTTTTCTTCCTCTCTTCTTCTCCTCTTCCACTAACAGCAGCCACAGGTTTTACTGACTTTTAAGACATTTTTTTATCTCTGCAATTATGGAAGATCTGAGTGCAGGCTGAGTTTAGCTGCACAGGTAACATAAAAAGTATCAAATCTGTGAAAAGGCGCACACGGGACTGTTTTACCTGTTAAATCTAAATCAAACCATCTGGAGTTGGGGGGTCTGTAAGTTTTGTACCTTTTGCCTTGCTCTGAACTCGTTGCACGTGCAGATTTGTGAGGCAGAGCTTGAAGAACTCTTACCCAGAGTGTGTTGTATTTATACCAGGGAGTTTGTTAGAGAAAAGAAATACAAAACAGAAGCAGAAGCATTTGGCTGGAGCTTTGTCTTTGAGGATTTCGTATCTGAAGAGCTGAAAAAAAAAGTCACCCAAAAGCTGGAGGTAAATCTGAATCCTGTGATGAGTTTGATATTGCTTTTCCACTGAGGAGCAGCTGCCTCTTTGGAGAGCCTGGCTGTTCTCAGAGGTTTTTCTGTAGTCTGGGGTAGTTTTGCTTTTGAACCTCAGCAGGACTGAGCTGGGGTTGATTCATGTGCTCCTCTGTGAGCGCTGTCAGCCCCTGGTTTGTCAGTCTGGGCTCCAGGGAGCTGGGAGGAAGTAAAACGTCTTTCAAAGTGTTTCAGTAACTCAACTTTGAAGCAGAAAAACTGAACAGCATGAGCCTCTTGATCTATTTTCACTTTTAAAAGCAGATGCCTCTGCTCTGTGGGAAAGCACCATCCAAATGTCTGTGATAACCCAGCTCAAACTTCAGCAGTCCCAGACTAACACACCCTGCTGTGGCACGGTGTCACCAGTCCAGGTGTCACCAGTCCACCTTTAATCTGGTGTCATTTCTATCCCCAGTCAGCCCCGTGGTGGCTGCCCATCGAGAAGGCTTTTTGGAGACAGGTGAGTAAATCCTGACGTGGTAAAATCCTGGTGTGGTGACTCCTCCCCATGCTGGAAGCATGTGTGGTGTGTGCTGAGTCTTATTGACCAAAAATGGGTGAAAAAACATCTTCCATCCCTTCATCTCTTTATCCCTTATTCCCTTTGTAATGCAAATTTATTTATAAAATTAATTCACATCTGCTTAAATCCCTCCCAGCCCTCAGGCCCTGGCTCCAGCATAAAGGACAGGCTGGATTACCCAGTGCTGCACGTGAGCTGGAACGATGCTCAGGCCTTCTGTGCCTGGAAAGGGAAGAGGCTCCCGTCGGAGGAGGAGTGGGAATTTGCTGCCAGGGGAGGACTGGAGCGTACGTACCACAAGCCCTGAGCTTTTCCCAAACGAGGCATGGAGTGGTGTTAGTTCCACCAGATCCAAACCTCCATCCAGGTTTTCAGGGGTTAATTTAGGGGGGTTTGAACCACCTCTTTTGGCCTGAGTGTAATAATATTAAGAAAACTAATGATAATAAAATAAATAATGATAATAAATCTCAAACTGAGCAGAAAAGGACAATCATAAAAGCCTGGTTACAGATTGGAGTGACCCAGAGCTGACAGGTGTCTTTTCCTCCCTGGCAGAAAGGATGTATCCCTGGGGAAACAAGTTCCAGCCAAACCGTACAAACCTGTGGCAGGTAAGATCCTAAAAATCATCCCATCCACGCTGGGCTCTCCTCAGGGTGGGGTTCCACTCAGCCACTGAGTGAGGGTGCCCTGGGAAACACTGTGGGTACTGAAACTGAGCTTCTGGTGGGTTGTAAAAATACCCTCAGAAGGAGCGGGCTCAGCCCATCTTCCCTGGGAAAGCAGGATTTTACTGCTTCTGAAAATTCATGCATAAATTTGTTTGAAAAGGGAACTTGGGACAACTTCAGGTAGCTGATCTCTCTTGAGCAGCATAAATTTACACCAGAGAGTTATTTGCCTAATTTTAGTGTAGCACAGCCATGTGAGGAGCAGGACTGGGTGTTGTTTCTGGGGTGGTTCTTTGCTGTGAGTGATCTCTGTTCCCCCAGGGTGACTTCCCTCGGGGGGACACGGCTGAGGACGGCTACCACGGCGTCTCTCCGGTGACAGCCTTCCCTGCCCAGAACAGCTACGGTACAGAGCACCCTTCTCCTGCTTTGGGGATGGCATCTGCTTCCTAAATTAACGTTAATTATCAAATCCTGCTGCTGGGGCAGAGTTTCAGATGTGTGGGATTGCATCAGCATTTGGGTAGAGTAAGTGAGCCCAGGAAAAGCATCGATGGTTGGTGCTGGACGTGGCTGAGGTGCAGCTGCTGCACTTCCAAGCACCAAACCACCTCCTTTTAATTAAAACTCAGCTATTTTGCAACTCAGTGGGATGTAACAAAAATTCCAAGGACATTGTTTGGCTGCCGTGCCCTCATGCACATGGGAAATGATGAGACGCATTGAAGTTTGAAATACAGTGAGGAATTTCCTCAGCCTCACCATCAAACCACGCTCTTGAACGATGCTTTGAATGTTGTGGCCCCTCCCATGAGCCAAATTCGCAGCCTTTGCAAACCTGCTCTCCTAATTCTGACACAAAACCATCTCAGGGCTCTATGACCTGCTGGGAAACACCTGGGAATGGACGGCATCGGAATTCTCGGCTCCAGGAAGGGCATCCAGGGCTCAGAACATGCAGGTGCTGAGAGGGGCCTCGTGGATTGACACTGCAGATGGATCTGCAAACCACAGAGCTCGTGTCACCACCAGGTAGGTCTGGCCAAAGCCCAGGTGTTGCTGCACAAGGATTTTCTCTGGGTTGGTTTTATTTTAAAAGATGTCTTTTTGTTCCTACACGATTTTTTTGAGAAGCAGCTGGCAGAGCACACTACAAATATGGCTAAAAACTCCCCTGCTATAAATCCATTCCTAATTGCTTCTCAAATCATGTGTTTTCCAGCAGATACTTACAATGAAATGCTTTTCTCTAAGTTATTCAGGGGAAGTGGAGGATGTTTCTAGGTTGTTCTAGCAGGTCACATTAGGGTTGTAAGCAACACTTTACGCTTGTGAGGGTTGTAACATATTGAGGATATATGTTAACTAGGAAGGATCCCTAATTTTGGGTCTCTTTTTCCCTATAAGGATGGGGAACACACCAGACTCAGCCTCTGACAACCTCAGCTTCCGCTGCGCTGCCGACGTCCCGCCCGTCACAGCCTGGAAAAGCCACACCAAACCCGAGCTCTGAGGGCTCACTGCAAACACCTGAGGCATTTTCTCCTGTGGAGATGAACAGTAACCCCCAGCTGTCACTTCCATTAAACCCTGATTGTTTTTAAAATTCAAAATAACTTTCAGCCTTTTCAGTGCTGGGATGTCTGGGCAGGAGCAGCGATTGGGATGGCAGGAAGGGGGGTTTGTCTCCTTTTGGTGTGGGAGATATTCCAGCTCTCCTTTTGTTGTCCGTGTAAAGTAAGCAGAGGGGTGCATGTGTGGGACTGGGCCAGAGCTGCTCTGATCTCCAGCCCCAGTGAGGGGACACCCACAGCCCCCCAAGACCACCAGTGTGGGGCTGCCAGGGGAGAAGTGATGGGGGCACATCCCTGGAAGGGGGATTCGTAATCAATCCCCATTCCCTCAGGAAGTTCCAGCTTCGTAGCACCTGCTGAGCCTCCCCAGAAGTAAAACAAGGCACCTTCATTGACCTTTGAGCAATGATGTGTGGGACAGATGACACAAACCAGTGTCTCACCTCTCCCAGGACTTAAACCAGCACAAACTCTCTGTACACGAGCTCTGCACCAAACCTGATGGGACCAGGAGCCCTGAGCACAAGGCTGGGCAAGGACACTGCTCAGGGCACTCGTGTCCACCTCTGTCTGTCTCAAAACAGGCACTGGAGGTGCCTGAGGGCTGAGCCTTCCCCATGGGGAGCTGCAGCTGGTTATGGCTCTGTTAAAAGGTGGCTTCTCCAAACCCATTCCTCCAGTGGGATATACCCCAGGAGCAAATTATTTGCTGGCTTTGCATTTGCACCAGTCTTGAGCCCAGCAAAAGAAAATTTAAAAACCCCAGAAATCACCAGTTTGTTTTGAAAGATTTTACTCGCCTGCTGTGAGCCAAACCAGGGGCTGGGGCAGCGGTGATCAGAACAGCCCCTCGTCGGCCGCCAGGGTGAGCAGGATGGCCTTGCAGGTGTTCTCAAAGAGGGCAGCTCTGTTCTGGGCCTCCCCTTTCTTCACCCAGTGGCGGTAGGTGCGGAAGGCACAGGCGTCAATGAGCTTGCGGACGGGCTTGAGGGCGTAGGGGTCCCTGACCACCAGCTCCCTGGTCACCGACTTCACCAGCCGGTACTGGTAGTAAATCCTCACCGAGGCCAGGACGGTCAGGCAGATCACCTGTGGCACAGGGAACAGCCTGGCATTCAGGGGCATTCCCACAACGGGGCCAGAGCACCCCCAGCGCATCCTGCCCGTGTGGTTGAGTCGGGCAGGAGCTCAGTGCCTGGCACAGTTTAGTTCCTGTGAGGCTGGCAAAGGGCAGGGGTTCATCATGCCAGGGAATCACAAAATCAAAGCATGGTTTGGGTTAGAAGGGACCTTAAAGCCCATTTTACTCCACCCCCTGCCATGGGCAGGGATGCCTTCCCCTATCCCAGGTTACTCCAAGCCCCGTCCAACCTGGCCTTAGACACTTCCAGGGATCCAGAGGCAGCCACAGCTTCTTTAGGAAACCCCTGCCAGGGCCTCACCACCCTCACAGCCAAGAATTTCTTCCCAATATCCCATCTAACCCTGCCCTCTGGCACTGTGAAGCTGTTCCCCCTTGCCCTGTCACTCCATCCCTTGTCCAAAGTCCCTCTCCAGCTCTCTTGGAGCCTCTTTAGGCACTGGAAGCAGCTTGCAGCCTTCTCTTCTCCAGGCTAAACACTCCAGCTCTTTGAATGTTTTTTTTGGAGGTGAGAGGCGGTTTCTCCCTTCTCCCTTAACTCCCTCCTGTGAGCCTGCACCCAGGCTGCCGCATCCTCCCAAAACCCAGCCCCATCAGCCTTGCCCAACTCCCAGTTTCTCCCAGCTCAGCTGGAAAACCCATCCCACTGCTGGCTCCTGCAACTCCCAGCCTCATCCCCACCTTGAATTTCCGGAAGGGGCTGAAGTGCCGGACCTCCTCCACGTCGTACTGCTGGAAGAAGGGGTGTGCCAGCGCCTCGCCCGCCGTGTACCGCTGCCGTGGGTCCACCACCAGGAACCGCGAGATCTGCACAGGGCACCCGCTCAATTTGGGGTATCCCAGGGATCCGCAGCACCCCCTCCACTCCAAGTTTCCCCATCCCAAGCACCTACCAGGTCCTTGACGGTGTCGGAGCGGTCGTCCCACTCCGGGGAGCCGAACTGGTAATCGCCGTTCATGATCATGCGCAGCATCAGCATCTGCTTGCGGTGCCAGAAGGGCGGCGAGCCGGCCAGCAGGGTGTACATGATCACCCCGGTGCTCCACCTGTGGGCAGCCCACACAGACCCTCCAGCACCCCTGTGCCACTCCAGGGGCACCCAGCTGCATCTGCACCCCAGGGGTGGCCACACCTGCCCTTGTCCCCCTGGAAAACCAGCAGGGAACTGCCCTGTATGTGCCTGGGGAGCGGGGCTGAGCTCGCTGCTGGAGCAGGGTTTGAGCTGAGCTGATGTTGCTCCCTGGATGGAGCAGTAGGAGGATGCCTTGAGATGGAGTATTTGACCCTTGCAGAGTTTTTTAGGGAAGGGAGTGGGGCTTGGTGATGGCAGCCAGGCTGGATGCCCTATGGCATAACTCAGGCCGTGCAGTGCCAGGTGTCCTGGCTCAGACTGAAAAGGGGATGAAATGCCCCGGTGTGTTTTGAGTGGTTGGTCACAGCTCTGACCCCTGCAGACCCCTGAGCATGAAGCTACCAGAGGTGGTGGCAAAGTCCCTGCAGAGCTCTGGTGGGCTGCCCCGAGCTGGCTGCTCTCTCAGGGGCTGCACAAGGTGTGTTTAAAAACCTCGTGTCTTGGAGCGCAGCCCAAGCTGACTTCTATGAACAGAAAGTGTTGCCTTCCCTCCCACAGTGGGGCAAAGTGGGGAGATGGGCTTGTACCCAGGCTGCTTCTCCCCCTGCTCTGTGCCAGAGCCCCCTGGTGACCCTGACAGCCCCTCACAGCCACCAATATTGCCTTTCGGTGCATCATTTCATTCTTTCCAAACACTCAGCTTCTCACTCACATATCGACCTCCTTCCCGTAGCCTTGGTGCTCATCATCCATGGAGCACTGCAGGATCTCGGGGGCCAGGTAGCCAGGAGTGCCACAGATCTCTGTGGGGACAGGGACACAGGGCAGAGCATCCCCCTGAGCAATGCAGGTGCCATCCCCACCCGCCCCCAGGTGGGATCTTTGCAGGGACGGTGTCACAGGGAGGAATTGCAGTTTGTGTGCATCTCAGTGGTGACTTCGGTGAATTATAGTGGCTAAAAGATGAGCAAAGAAAATGATATGGATGCTTGTGGGCGGGGATGTCTGTTGTTGGATGTGTGGCTCTTTGCATGTAGGAGTTGGGGGAAATAATGCTGGGCTGTAAGTGGATGGGGTAATGGGGATCAACTGGAGGAAAAAAGAAGTGGAATGATGGTTTTCCTAAAGAGCAGCAACTTTTTCATGGCAAGGAGAGAGGAGGCTGTGTGCAGGCAGAACTTGTATGTGAGGACAGCACAAGCAGCCAAACAGCACCAATTTGCACCCACGGGTGAGACTGGTGACAGGGAGAGAGTGGGGCTGGAAGAACTCGCCACGGGCACTGCAACAGTAGGGTGGCCAGGGGCCATCCCCCAACCTCGCCAGCCCCCTACCTTTGAGCTTCTCGTTCTCGTGCAGCTGGCAGGAGAAGCCAAAATCCGTGAGCTTGATGTTCATGTCATCATCCAGCAGGATGTTCTCCGGCTTCAGGTCCCGATGGACGATGTTGATGGAGTGCAGGTACTGGATCACTTCCAGCAGCGCTCGCATGATCTTCCTGGGGATGGGGGACAGCTCATTCCCCATCCCAAATATCCACTGGCACCACGATCTCAGGGATGGGGACAGGGACATTGCCATCAGCCCTGAGCACAGGGACACAGCCCAGGGTGTCCCTCAACACGTGCTCTGCTCTTGCAAGGTGATTTTCACCCCTCTGCGTCTGGCCTTACCTGGTTTCTTTCTCGCTCAAGGTGACTTTCTCAGTGAGGTAGTCAAAGAGCTCCCCTCTCTTCATCCTGCACAAGGGAGAGGAAACAGAGTCAGGCAGAGGCTGAGTTGAAACAGCAAACCAGCTCTGAGTCCCTGGGGAGGATCACCCAGAGGTCTGTGCCCCTTAACAGCCCAAAATAACTTTCATAAAAAGGGGTAAAAATGCCTTTATCTATTTCAGTAAAATATCAGGCAGGAGGAGAAAAGGCTGTGCCTGGAGAGGGCAAGTTTTGGATAGAAACACAGAATTGTTAAGGTTGGAAAAGATCTTGAAGATCAGCAAGTCCAACCATCAAAGATGGGGCAGGGATGGGGCTCTCCCAGTGCCATCCCACTCCTCTGACATCCATTGCACTGCCCTGGCATTGGGAATTGTGGCTTTGCTGACAGCCTGGTCCCACTGAGCATATAAATAACCCTCAGGGATGCATGACAGCTCCCACCAAAGGTTACAGGGAAACCCGAGCAGCACTGAGCCGCTGACAGAGGGGAAACAGTGCTGGCAGCAGAGCTGCAATGAGCTTGCAGTAGTTGAGGCTTGATTCTACCTTAAGAGCTGGTTGTCCCCCCACTTTGCCATTTTAGGGCCATAAAAAGCTGGGACCAATCTGCAGAGAGGGAGTGGGCCCAGGGTGCTGAGCCAGCTGGTACTTACAGGTCAAACACCAAGAAGAAGAAGGTGCTGGATTCATAGCTGTCCTTCAGCTGGACTGGAATAAAGCACAGGGGCTGTGAGCACAGCAATGGACAAAAAACTGCTGATTAAACTGCTAATTGGGTTAATGAGGAGCTGATCTTCACTAGTGTTGTGGTTGGGAGACAACATGGGGGGCACTCCTGGGGTGTGTGTGGAGGGAGAGCAAACAACGCTCTGAGCAGGTGCCCTGCATCATCCAGGGATTTCACCCCAAAAACCCTTCCTGGGGACACCCCGAGGAACAAACTGGGCAGAAATTCCCCTTGACTGGATGCTCAGGGCCTGACTTACTGACGTTGGGGTGGCCCGAGACCTTGCGGAGGATGTCGATCTCCTTGGTGGTGGCTTCCCGCAGCTCCTGCACCTCCTTGGGGGAGATGTTCCCTGCCGTGATGTCGATGATCTTCACGGCGTATTCCTGCCTCGTGGTTTTGTGGATGCACCGCCGGACCACGCTGCTCACCCCCCTGCCAGGGACAACAGGGAGAAAAGGCGGGGTTCCATCCCTGCCTGCCCAGCCACCGGCACCTGGGCTGGCTGGGATTTTCATGCACGAGCGGGTCTCGCTCTGTCACCCTGTCTCGGTGGAACAGGAGGTTTTGAGCTGATGGAAAGTGCTGTTCCATGCTATTTTTAGCCCCACGCTGCTGTGGGCTCTGTTTGTATCAGATTCCCAGGGAATACTGTTCCTATCTCGCACCGGAGGACGTGGAACCAAAACAAGCTGCTTGCCAAAAAAAAAAAAGCTTTACCTGCCCAAAACCTCCTTCGGCTCATATTTTTCGTAAAACTCCTTGGATGAGTTCCAGTCTGGTAGATCTTCTTCCTTGGTCATCTCTGGCTCCTGTCAGGCAGCACTCTGGGCTTGTCTGAGGGCAGAAAGGAGCTGCAAGGAAAAAAGAGTGAGGATGGGCTCTCACTGCTCCCAGGGCTGGGATCCTTGATCCCTTATGGAAGAAAAAACATTGAGGAGGGAGGAGGATGATCCTGGACCAAAAACCAAAGTGGGTATTTTGCTGCTTGGAAAAGCCATGCTCTGCCCTTGGCAGGCTGTGGAGATCCCACTGGGAACAGGAGAAATCCCACTGGATTCCCCCATAGCCTCGCTGTCCCCAGGGGCAGAACCAGCATGGCTGGGACCAAGGCTTTGGGAAAAAAGGCTGCAGCACCTCAAAACCTCATCCCTTTCCTGCACCCAGCTCACAGCAGCAGCCTCCAGAAACACCACCCCACACCGACACCACCTCGAGGGCTAGAACCTGCCTTCTTTTTTTTTTCTTTTTTTTTTTCTTATTATTTTTAAGATGACAAAGTTGTCTTTGGTTGAGAATAAGGAGGGAAAAATAGTGTTTCGAGGGAATGGAAAGGGACTGAGGAGGAAAAAGAGGTGGTGAGGGTCACTGAAGCAGCAAGAGGGGCTGGGTGGGTCAGGGTGCAGGTGGGGACAGAGGGACTGGGGACAGTGAGAGCTGAGCCAGCATGAGGAGAGCAGCTGAAAGAGCTCCCTCAGCCACTCCTGTGCAGCTGCCAGCAGCCTCCAAAACTCCTGAAAGGCTCTTGTCCCATTTCTTCTTCCTATTTCAGGCCTGGGGGGGGGGTTTCTATACAGCTTGGTTTGTGCCCATACACAGAGTCCAAGCACTTAGGGTGGAAAGCAGCTCTTACAAGCCCGGGCAGCAAAATTGTCCCTTTGGGGTGAGTTTGTTGCTGAGGAAGGGACACAGGTGGGCAGGAGATCCCCAGTTCTGTGGGCTTTCCTTTGCCCTCCTCTCAGTAACTCTGCCAGGGCACTGGCAGCTCTAAGTACATTTAAATCTCATTAGCAATGTGTATCTGTCCTGACCTGGTTTTAAGGACCAATGTGGTGTTTTGGCTGCTGCTGCCAGGGATGTCTAACACAGGCTGGAGCATTTCTAAACAGCCATGAGTTTGCTTTAATTTACAAAATTTTAGCTGCTGGAAATACTGTGAGTAATGCCAAACCAAGCCGAAATCACAAACGAGAGGCAGGATCAGGAAGTAGGGAAAATAAAATATCTCTGAGGTGGGGGGTAACCAAAAACTTTGCTTATTTTTGAAGCTGAAAATCCAGGTCCTGGGGGTTGGTGTTGTGGGGAAGGGCTGGGGAGCATCCACGGAGCACTGCCGGGACAAGCCTGGAATCTGCTTGCTGCCTTCTCCTGGCAGGGAAGAGCCCGGGAGTTTGTTTAAAACACCCTGGAATTATATAAGCAGCAGGTGCAGGGCTCTAAGGTGATACCCTGGGTTTATTATCAGCCTGCAAGGGGGGCACAGGGGGTCGTGAGGGGATTTTCTGCCTTGAGGAACACTGAGGGAGAGGCGCTGGGCATCGCCCCCCGCCCGCAGCTGCCAAACGGGGGGGCGCGGGGGGTCTTTGAGGAGGCGAAGGATATTCAAATATCCATTGGGATAAACCCACAAAGCTCAAGCAAAAGTCAGCTTTTCGGCCGGCGGGGGAATGCGGCCCCTCTCCCTCAGCCCCGGGGTGCTCCTGCCCCGACCCTGCCGCCGCTGACCCGGAGACAAAGAACGCTGAGCACCGGAGTTTTCCGGGGCAGGACCCCCCCTCACACACCCTCCCCTCACCGAGCCGGCTCCTCACCTCGCTGAGGGC
>VZTI01005753.1:65360-77133 GCA_013397865.1 Struthidea cinerea | reverse complement strand
GCCGGTGCTGGGCGCGCGTCGCGGGCTGAGGCGGAGGGACGGGGCAAGATGGCGGCGCCCGTCCTGCTGCGGGTGTCGGTGCCGCGCTGGGAGCGGGTGGCGCGGTCCGCCGTGTGCGCCGCCGGCATCCTGCTCTCCCTGTACGCCTGCCACCTGGAGCGCGAGAAGGGCCGCGACAGCCACTACCAGGCCCTGTGCGACCTCAGCGAGCGGGTGCGCTGCTCCGCCGCCATCACCTCCAGGTGAGGCGCGGGTGGGACCCGCCGGCGCCCCCGCGGGGGGAAGGGGCTGAGGGCTGCGGGGGCGGTGGGGACGGGTCCCGGAGCGCTGCCTCCGGTGCCTCGTGGGGGTGTTGGGGGGCCGGNGGGGGAAGGGGCTGAGGGCTGCGGGAGCGGTGGGGACGGGTCCCGGAGCGCTGCCTCCGGTGCCTCGTGGGGGTGTTGGGGGGCCGGGCCGGTGCTCGGAGGAGCTGCGGGCCGGGCGGGGGCACGGAGGGGCCGGGGCAGCCCAGGCGGGGGTCAGCGCTCCCGGCTTGGGGCAGCCCCATCGCTGCAGGGCCGCTGTGGGAGCGGGGATTTTCGGGCTCACTACGGGCTGGAGGGTGAGGCACCCGCAATTGCTGTGTTGCAATCAACGGCAATTAGGTGGAGTGACAGGCGTTTTGGTGGTAAAGGCTCCTTAGAGTGAAGTGCTGTAGCTGTGAGTAGTGGTTACGCATAACATAAACAAGTCCAATTGCAGGTGGTGTCCTTTGTTAGTTTTAATTGCAGTATTTGTGTTGTGTTTTCATTGGGATGTCTCCTGGCAGCACAGGAGATGCTTTTGTGATACAGAGGAAGTGCTTCATTCAGGGGAGGCTTGGATGCCTCTGCAGCAAAAGCCCAGTCCAAATCTTGACTTACTTTGCAGACGTCCAGCCAGTTCAGCGTTGTTTTCTAAAGGCCGAGGGTTCTTATTTCTGTTAGGAGAGTCAGTGTATAAATTTGGTTCTTGAGCAAATCATATACTAAGTCCTTCCTCTTTTTTTAAGGAGAATTTTGTTATTATCATGGTAGTGCCTTCAGCTGAATGAGTACTTGAGGTTTACTTTTTTTCTCCTCTCACTGTAACCTGTGCAAAAGCTGTCACGGTTTTTATAGAGGTACTTGCTGTATCATCATAACAAGCCTGTTCGAGAGAATGTTCAAGCTGGGAGCTGTGAAATTGCTCTGTCAAGCTGGGAGATGTGAAATTGCTGAGGCAAAACATCCAGGGAACTGTTATTCTTAAAACCTCTTCCATGGTGACAGAAGTGGGATTGGGTGACAGAGATCTGTATCTCCGGCCACCTGATATGATATTGTGATTGAGTGAAGGCTTTAACTCTGCTTTTCTGTCTGTCTCAGGTCGTCTTTAGTTTGTGAAGGTGCTTCTTCATATCTCTGGTTGGGCAGTGTCCTGAAATGCAAAGTTTGGATCTAACTAGGCAGGAGACTTCAATAAACTCACCAGATAAATTAAAACTATATAAATTAAATTATGCTTAGGCTATTGAGATTAAACCACGTGATTCTTATCGGTAATTTAACTTTGGTTGCAGATACAGGGGTAAAAAGAGAATAACAGAGATTTAAGTATTAAGTAGCCTGGTTTTGCATAGAATTGGCCCTCCAACAGCTTTTTGATGTCGCACAGATGCTGCTGTTGTGACAGGGAATTCGATGTCACAGTTTTGATGCGTGTTTACTCAATGCTAGGGAGAAGGAAATTACCTAAAGATATAATTGGAATTATTTCTAATTATGGAATCATGCTCGGTAATTACAGCATTCATTAGCAATGCTGCAGCTGACACGTTGAGTAAGACCTGGAAATCCTTTACTGTAGGAATTCTATATGATAATATGAAGAGTTAGGGATAAAATGCACTAAAATCTCCCAGCAGTTGCTAGGAGAATCATGCCTGGAGTGAAGCATTGCAAATGCCAGGAGAGCTCGTGATCATTGGAGCAGGTGGTAAAAGGAGTTTGTGGAAAAGGAACATTCAAGTTCTGTTCAGTGAAACCATATTTGGAGAAGAATTTGCTCTCCAGGCTGTGCAGGACACAGAGGGGGAGTTTTGCTTTAAAAGTAAGGCAGGAGGGCAAGGCATTAAAGTTGGAAATAAATTAATCTTATTTTCCATGTTCCCCATCCATCGTTCTCTCTCACTTTCTCCAACTGAATGTACCTTGTTTCCGCATCTCCAAAGTTTCTCAGGAACTTGATTTCTGAAAGGAACTTTGAACCACACTTTAGATTTCACTGGGGTAGTAGAGTTTCAGTCTTGTGTTCCAGCTTTTTCACAGGTAATTCAGATTTAACTTTCACCTTTCTTTGCTCATTAAGCCGTTACACTGACAATCAGAAATTAATTGATTAGCTAATTATTACAGTTAACTCTGCAGAGTTAACTGGGTGGGAAACTTCTGTTTCTACTTTGGCTTTTAGATGGTTCATTGGGTTGTGTGACTTTTTATTTAAGCTGGATTTGCTGATGGAATTGGAATGTTACAATCTTCACATCTTGAGTTTTGACTCCAAGAGTGGGCTGAACTTTAAAAAGCACTTAATGCTGGTAGGATTAATTTTAAATGCATAGAATAATTAGAATAAATTAGTTTATTCCTTCCTGAGCTGACTTTCTGGTATTTTGGGCGGAGTTATTTTCACCAGCTGTTGGTATTTCCAAGTCTTGCTTTTAAGCCAGATCTGGCATTGGCACAACAAGAAGAACAGAAATGTAAAGACTGCCAGCATGCAGAGGGAGGAGCACAGAAAATCTCCTATCAGAGCCTGACTCATGCCGAAGACTATGTTGGAGAGATACCTTCCCAGTATCCCTTACCCAAAACATGAATGGTCAGCATATTTCAAGTTTTTATCAAGGGGAAAGTTAATGAAATAGTTTAAAAATAAAAACTGTTAAGGAGTGGCTAATAAGGGCAGGTGTTAGGGCAATACCTAACATTTCCATTGGCAATGGCTGTATTTATTTGAAATGAATTGCTGTCTTATATTTGAGAATAATTAAATGGCAAGAATGGCTTTATTTATAATGAAACAGACTAATAGCAGTTCCTGAAAAATAGTTTTGGTCTTGCTGTAGTTTCAGAGAGGGAATTAAAGTAATAAAACACATTTCAAGTCATATGGGTCATGCTACAGCTCGAAATAAAATGTGACCTTTAAGTAGTAATGCAGAGACCCAGAGCCTTTGGCTTTGGTCTTCTGCATGCCCTGAGAGATTTTGGGGTCTTCTAATACATTTCTGCTTTCTGTCTTGGTGAATTGGAGGTTCCTGCAGGGCAGATTAGTGTTTTTGAAGGAGGTTTTGTAGCCTGGCATGCATTAATTAATGCTGTACCCACTGTAACAGAGCCTCAAGACAGCAGCACAAACGAGCAAAGGGCACATGTCGTGTATACCTTTAGCAATATTTGCAGCTGCGTCAGTGAAGAGGTTTGGCAATAGTCAATATTGATCTTTAGCTGATTGCTGAAGTAGTTCTAGAGTCAAAGTAGCATTTTGAGAATCTAGATGGAATTGATATTTTAGGAATACCCTGTTGTGAACTTTATGCTCATGGGCAAGGTCTTGGATTGGTGTCTTGTGTTTGAGGCACTCTGAAAAGTTCTGAAAAAGTCTGATGTGACAGAATGGTTTGGGTTGGAAGGGACCTTCAAGTTCATCTTGCTCCAGCTCCCGTGCCATGGGCAGGGACACCTTCCTCTAGACCAAGCTGCCTGTCCACCTTGTGCTTTCCAGTGGATGCACCAAAATACTCACCTGGTAGTGCCTGAAAATGCCTGTTAAATTCGGTGTGTGTCGTGGGCAGGTCTGAAAGGGTGGCCTGTGACAGGTGTAGCATTATTGTGTGGTTCTGCTCACGTTCAGAAATCACTTTAAACAGTGAATTTATACCTGTCATGTTCTGTTTGCTTGCTTTGTCTTCGGAGCTGTGGAGATTGTGTTGGTGCAGAGCTGTTCCTCTGCAGAGTGGGTGTGAATTGCTCTAAGAACTGCAGGTAAAACTGCCCCGTGCTGGTTTTTCACAGAGCACACCTTGCTAGAACTGTTTTGGTGCATCTTTATCAAGTTGACAAGAACAACCCCATTGTCCAAGGAAATGGAACGTGGAGAAAACTTCCCAGACCTCCCTAACCTGATGTTTAAACAGGTTCCCACTGAGCACTGTTGTGGAGCAGTTCTGTAAACTTCTTGTCTGTCAAGTTTGCTTAATTCCAGGTGAAGAACATTATGTAGCAGTTATCACTCATATTAATAATAATAAATTCCTGATATCCCAGGGTTTTTTCTATTGCTGTACCTGCAGGCAAATATTCAGATATGTTTGAGGTTTTCAGCTGCCAGTGTTAGTGACTGATGTAAGGTGTTAGGAAGTGTAACAGGGCTTCTTCAGTGATTCTGGATTCACTGGGTTTGCTGTATGAGGGAAGCTTGGAAGATCTCTGGTTTTGAATTGGGCGGGGAGAAATTGGAGGAAACAAATTCAGCTCCACAGGGGAAGGGAGGGAGACCCGAAGTCACTCCTCTGCTGAAGGGAAACCCTGCCCTGGGAGCCAAGGTTCTCTATCCCTTGTCCCCAGCTGGGCTGGCACTGTGCAAACAGGACTCAGGACTGGCACAGCATGGGGAGGCAGGAAGCAGAGGCTGAGGGTGTGAGCTGGGAGGTTCCAGAGCTTATTCCGTGTGCTGGAGAGGGAAGGTGTTTCAGGAATGCTGGTAGAAACCAGCTTTGAGTTTTAAAGTTGCTCTTAAAGCTGCCGAAGGTGATAACTCACGTGGGGTTTTTTTCCCCATCTTTCTAGTAGAAATTGGATGATTTAATACTGGTACAACACTTAGTGACTGAGGCACATCTTTTACAGAACACAGCAGTGCCCTTGCTATGGGAATCTTTTATTTTCCATCCTTACACTGCTCACACAAACACGTTTATTTTTGCTTTTCATAAATATATAATTTCCAGCTTGACTGGAATTTGCAGTAGGGCTAAGAATTATTTTTCCTGGTGCGAAGTAAATTTAACAAAGTGCCTTTAATTCAAACTTGGGCTTCATTTATGGTAGCTTAATAGAAAAGATTGTGTAGAAGGAATCAGTGCTGTTGGCTTGTAGCTTGAATAGCCAGTGCTTCTGTAAAGGCTGATATAAAATAATTATTCACTGTCTGCTTAAGATTTTGCTGATCTAGACACTGAGATTTTTTACAGTCTGTTTCTGAAGTAGAGCTGGAGGATATATGGAACAAAATCTCATTTGGTTATGCTAAATACTACTAATAAATTTCAACGGGAAATTAAGTGTATCAACATTTTTGAGCACTCCTGGCGGATTTGCAAATGGCAATGTTTAATCTTCTTTCTTGTGGCTTCTAATTGAAGGCTTTTACTTAATTTATTAAAACTGTTTGAGTGGCCTTGAAACCATGAATTAGGTTTAATCCAAAATCCTCTAGTGAAGCTGGAAAGAAGTTGCAACCAAAGTTTCTTAACGTGCTCCAGATCCTTTGACCTTTATATGAGCTTTTCCCTGAAGGCAGGGTGTGAGCTCTGCTCCCCTCTGAGAACTTTCATTCTGGACCAGAACTTATCTCAGAAGTCCAGTGGTGCTTAAGGAAACGTGCACATCACTTGTCAAGTGAAGCCTTTTTTTCTTTTTAGAAAATCAGATTTATTGTTTCCTCGGGGCTACAAAGTGGTAAGGGGTGCTTGCTGTTGATTACAAAATAATGCTCATGGGATGATGAATAATCCTGAAATGAGAGGCTTTAAGTAACCTCCTGCTACCCAAAAAAAACCCAGACTTGAGTTCTTTTCTTGCAGTTTTCTGAGTATAGAATTTTTTTATTGTTTGCCCTTTTCATTGCACCAAACCCAAGAACTCAGAGAGGGAATTGTGTTGGCAAAGCTGCTGCTGCACAAACGCAGATATTTTGGATCAGACTTGCCTTTGAGTAATCTGGTCCCCTGAAGGATTTGATTGAATTTTCTAGTATTCCTTGAGGACAATGGAATGTGACCTGGGAATTGTGTGCTTTGTTCAAGGCATCTGCTGCTGGGCCTGCCCTCATCCAGTACGGTTCTTTCCACGTTAAAATGAATTTCCAGGGGTTAGTTCAGTTCTGGGCATAAAAACTAAGGAGGTTACCAGGTGAAATTGGGGGGATGTGATTCTGGTCATCACCAGGGGTTGTTGTTGAGGTCAAAAGTGCTCAGGAAGCATCTGGTCCATCCAGGAAGGCTTCAGGGGAGGCTGCCAAGTGTTGGTGCAGGTGAAACCCCAGTTCAGAAGTTGAAGCTGATGCTTAGTGGGAGGCCAAGGAAAGCATCTCAGGGAATGATGTCTTTGGCAAAACTGTTTAAAACATCTGCAGGTAACTGCCAGAGCTGGGGCTTGGCTACAAAAACACTCCAGCATTTCTTACCGGGACTGCATGGGACACTAATCCAGCTCCTGGCTAAATAAACACTTTCTGTTTTGTTTGTTTGACTTGGTGTGTTTGGCAGGCTTGGAATTCTGCTGCTTTTTGAGCCAATGCTGACAACTCATAGCTTTTAACTTGTTAAACTGGAAGGTTGTTTGCTTGTCCTCTAAAATACTTGAGATTCTGGGGGACTAAATGAGGTTCTTGTGTTCCCTTTTAGCATTTTCTCTGCTAAGTTATGCTAAAATGTTTCAAGTATGTCTCCTAATACGCTGCTCTGGAACATAGAGGATGTTCATAATTGTGCGAAAGAGATTTAAATTATTTAAAAGTGTAAGATTTTATTGGAGGTATGTCACTTGTGGATCACAGTGACCTCAGTTCTTTTTGTCTTCCTGTTAAGAAGTAGCAATTGCACACAAATACTGCTTTAAACTTCTAAAAATGCAACAGTGCTGAGATTTGAGAAGCCCCAAAAGGGGCATTGTTTAGAGGGCGGATAATAACTTTCAATAATAACTTTCAAAACCTTCTTTTGATAAAAGATAGTGCACATTGGACTGAAATCACTTTAGCGTTCAATTTTAGATGTTGGGAAAGTAGATGAAACACTTTATTTTGGATTTTTTCGAATCACTGTTTAACTTTTTAAAGAACATTCAGAGTTGTACATGCAGATAGGGAGGGAAATTGAGTTACAATGATGTCTTAAAGGTCTGTGCCTTGCAGTAAGTTCAGATTGCTCTTTATTTTTTAATAGGAGTGAAACTTGGGTGTGGTGAAAGTGGGTTTGGCTCATGTGTTTGTCAGAGTGCTCTGAGTCACCTCGAGTGACTGTGACCTGGATCTCAGCGCAGAACTCCTGATCCTCAGGGATGGGAGCCACCAGTCAGTACCAGGAAAAACTTGGTGAAATTGGGCTGTGCTTTTATCTTGCTGTGCAAGCAGCTCTGTAATTACTGCAGGTCGTTTTGTTTAGCATTCTGTATCCAAAAAAAATTGATGCAAGTTAATAACGCTTCTTCTAAATGATGGGTTTTTGTAAAAGGCAGATTACATGAAAGACTGCTGAATTTATTTTTTGAAGCTTATCTTGCTATTAGGACTTTCTTCTTGCTATTTGTTTGCCATATTTTTTTAGGCTTTCAAAGTTCTCATAAATCAGGCAATTCACACCTGAGTTTGGTGTGAAAAGGAACATTATCTACTCAGTTTTTATCCTTCCTCCACTTGCTGGCAAAAGTTCCTGGTTCATTGTAGGTTTTACAACCGTAATAAAATTAGGAGATGATTTAGACTTTCCAGTAGGGAAATGAGATGGGGAAAGGAGTATACAAAGTAAATATATAAAGTTTAAATACTTTGCTTTTCAGTTTGATGCAGAACCCTTGCTCCCACTCCAAACCTTGTAAGGCTGGGAAAAATGCTTCGTGTTAAACCCCAAGCTGCTTAGCTGTCTCCAAGTGTGTGGAATAAGATGTGAGATTAGACCTGGACTCCATGGGCTGAAATTTAATACTTGATGTCCTCAAAGCTGATACAAGGCCAACAAGACACTTAATGAACTCTTGCATGTGGAAAAAGCTTTCCCTGTGCTCTGACCTTGCAGCTCTGCACAGATCACTCCGGGGCTCTGACTCTCAGGAAGGGCTGGAGTCATTATCCTTCCACTGGCAACATTTTATTCCCTTGCAGAATAACTCCATGGTCAGCTTCTGTAAAAGGAAATTTCTGATGTTTTAAGCTGGAGTTTGCTCTCAGACACCACAGGATGAGCTGAGCATCAGAGGTGAGAGCACTCATGTAGGGGAGGGATTCAGCATCCCGCAGTTATTTGGAGTTAGGTTGATGCTGAACCTTTGCACACTTTGGGTTGTGCAGGAAAACCTGAGGGTGTTCAAATGACTTTAATGTCACCCTGCAAGGAATTCTCACTTGGAGACCAGAACAAGAAACTGAACCTGTGGATGGCAAGCTGAAGCATCTGTAAATGTAGTAATATAGAAAAATAAATATAGACTATTAAATGTAAAAATGATAATTCCTTTAATATATTCGTGTGGCTCTTTAATTTGGCCTTTGCAAATCGGACAACACAAGACAATTGTTGCATGTGCTGTGACCATCTTATCAAAGGAAGGCTAAAAAATCAACCGTTCTCACTTAAAATCCCCATAGCATTCAAGGTGTGGGAGGAAAATTTGTCATAACTGAGATTCTTTGTAATTCTTTGTCATTCCCATAGCCCCAGAGTTGCCCTGGGATGAGAGCAGGGAGCCAGGCAGTTCTGCACTGCTCTTCCCTGCAACTCCATGTCTGGCAGCTCTGGGATGCTGAGGCTCTGTACCCGGGAAAAGCACTGTCTGTGCTGCCTTGAAGTTTAATTTTGTCACAAAAGTTCCACTTTTAAAAGATTTGAGACCAAACTAGCTGAAAGTATGTTTAATTTTTGACTGTTTATACAGTAAATCTGCTTTCTAGGAATTGGGATCTGCTGGGTTTCTCGGGGAGAAGAGCACAAGAGTATTAATAGTGAATTCAAACTTAGTCTGCAATTAAAATGATGAGTTTAAATGCGTTCAGCACAGATGGCTGTGAGACTAGAAAGTATTTTGGAGATGATATTAAATTGTCCTTATTGCGGTACCTCTTTCTGTGAGAAAACTGCTTGTGATGTGGTGGTGGCAGGTTCCAGGTGTGGTGAGTTACATCAGCAACCTTCCTGCCGTGTGCAGGGACAAACCTGAGCTGTATCTTGGTCCAGCAGGACCATTGCCTCTAGGACAAGAAACTTCCTGAAAACTGCATTTTCCTTGGAGTTTGCTGCTGCAGCAGGATGAGGAATGGCACTTTTTTACCTTGCTCAGTTAACCTGGTAATGTGAAGCATTTGTGTGGTGCTTGGCTTGATGCTCCAAAAATCTGCTGGGAGATACCCCAGTGTGCTCTTGTGTGTTAAATTACCTGTTGGAGCAGTAAAATAACTTCATATTTTCAAGTGACACTAATAAATAGGGTCCTCACTTTGCTTATACAAATAATGGCATGATCTGCCTTGGGGCATCAAATTAATGGTTTCTGGCACAAACACATTTGCTAATTTAATCTTTCATCCTCCTTCCTGCAGCAGCAGTTTTGTAGGGCTTGTGCTGCTTTCTGCCTTATCACTAGAAAGTTGAAAGTCACTTTGTGGTGGATTCAGGTGTTGGTTCAAAGTGTCACAGTGTGCAAGAGCTCCAACAAACGAGGGCTGGGCATCTTGTGATGGTGCCATCCTCAGCTTGTGTGCTTGACAGATTTGGGTTCCTCCTGAGCTGTTAGACTGAGGAGCAGCTGAGATACAAATTTATGTCCTGATTCTCCTGCTCTGATCCAGCGAGGTGAGCTCTGGCAGAGCTGGAACAAATCCTTACCACTTGTACCATCTTCCCTCGGCTTTGTAGCGACCTTGTGTCCAATTTACTGTGGTGCAGAGAGCTGCTAAAGCTGTCAGTGGGGGAAGGAGGTGTTTATTTGACAAAACAGCTCCAAACTACAGCCCTGGGAAGCAGAGGTGCTATTCAGTGAAATTGCAGCTGTGTGAACTCGGTAGTTCCTGGTGTGTCAAACAACTTTAATCAGCAAGGTGTGGGATAAAGCTGTGCCCAGTGCTCCCCCTGTTGCAAGCTGCTTGGTTTTCCAGGAGAATTCCACACAGATGATGGCAGGATGTGTGTCCTTTTCTTTTCCCAGCAGCCCTGAACTGAAAATCTTGTGTAAAACAATAGGTGCCCAAATAAGAGTTAATGAGTTTCCCTGTTTTACAGATGGGGTCGAGGATTCGGTCTCTTGGGTTCCATCTTTGGAAAGGACAGTGCAATAAATCAGTCAAACAGTGTTTTTGGCCTCGTGTTTTATGTACTACAAATGCTACTTGGTAAGTATTCATTCGCTTCAGAGCCTAAAGTATAAAGCAGGGCTGTGGTGATGAAGGAGGAGAGCAATATACGTTGCACAATCTGCAAGAAAGCAGATAAATGCTTCTGATTTTATATCTGGAGTTTTTTTAGCACCGCTCTAATGATACGTGTGTCCAAAGGTCTTAAAAACCCGACTGCTAACAAGAGTAATTGCGTTTTCTCCTGATATGCTATTAATAATACAAGTGTGAAGACAGTTTCTGTGCTGGTATTTTCGCTCCAGTATATTTGGCATTGGATTGCATGGTGGAAAAGAGAGGGAATAAAAATGGAATGAGCAGGTTTTGCAGGAGTAACGGAGAGAGCAGGCAAAAAAGTGCATGAAATGTAATGTGTATCTGTTTCTTGGTAACTCTATCGTTTGCTATAAAGCTGTTAATCTTGACAGAAATAACTGGACCAGTAATTCTCCTGTAACTCAGGAATATGAGGATGGTTCATACTACACACACTCCTTATCACAAGGCTGTCAGACAGAGCCTTAGGTGCTCCCCTCCAAATACCCACTTCTCAACCGTGGTGTTTTAAACAGAATTTTGTGTAACTGTTGCTGAGTGGCTGAGTTTGAATTTGGTTTTGCTCTGTGTGGAGAGGGGTGAGTAACTTTCTCTCTCTTGTTGCAGGTATGACAGCAAGTGCAGTAGCAGCTCTAATCCTCATGACATCCTCCATAGTGTCTGTAGTAGGGTCACTGTACTTGGCATACATTCTGTACTTCGTGCTGAAGGAATTTTGCATTGTCTGCGTGCTCACATATTTGCTGAACTTCATTCTCTTTATCATCAACTACAAACGACTAGTTTATTTGAACGAGGCCTGGAAGAGGCAACTCCAACCCAAACAGGAATAACCCCTGTTGGAACTTTTGACTGACAGTCTGAAGACCCAACTTCCATTAAGTTTATTTTGCAGTAATTTTTTTATTCTCCATATCAGACACTTCCCCCCCACCAAGCCCCCCGAGAATCATAACGGAAATTTTGAATTATAAATTTCAAGGGGCCCCCAGATAATTTCTCTGTGCTAATCTTCAGTTTAAATACGGTTATGAAAGAAAGCTCTATAACAATCAAAGACAAGCTTTAACTTTACTTTGAAGGAGTTTTAGCCACAGCAAAACCTAGATTCTCTCTCTCTTCCCCCTCCACTTGTGAAGTGGGTAACACTTGCTATAAAATATCCTGTATATAAATTCAGGTATAACAAGATGTGATCATGACATGAAATATTCTAGACTAGCATCACCATATTTAATGTTGCCATGTTTACAGTATGTGTATTTTTTTTCTTTTTTTCTTCTTTTTTTTTTTTTTTTTTTTTACCTCAGGGTTTGATTTTGTCTACTGC
>VZTI01005753.1:37215-57214 GCA_013397865.1 Struthidea cinerea | reverse complement strand
TTTTTTTTTTTTTTTTTTTTTTTGAGTATTGGAATGTGATTATCAAGTGAGTGGTCAAATATTTTGACTAGCAACTAAATTTTGTGCATCAATGGTGCAATACTAAGACTAAAGCATTCTGCAAGTTATTTGCCATTTCTACCACATGGACAGTGTGATAAAAGGGCACAAAGCCCCCTCAAGATGAAGTGATGTTGTATGTAACTTGTTCAATGTTCTCTTAACATGTTTTGTAATAAAAAGAAAAAAAAAAAACCAAGTTCTAATATCACATCAGTGTATGAGACATCTGTTCTTTGGGTTGGTTTTGCCTGTGCTCCTGGAGTTGGGCAGAGTGGGAATGGGATATCCAAAAGCAGATTCCTGCTGGGCTCCTTCAAATTTAAGGCCATCAGAGGTGGGTTTTTTGGGGGGATGGGGAGGAAAAATCTCAGAGTTGCAGCCATTCCTGCTAATTAGAGGACAGTTTGGAAGAAATCCAAAGTATAACCTGGAGCAGGGATGTGTGGCAGCACCAACTCACCTGCTAGAAGTGATTATTGTACAGTAGTGCCCAGGATCTACCCTGGAAACAAATACAGGTGTTAAAAATCCTTGGTCCAGGCTATGAAAGGCCCAGAAATCCAAGGAAAGTGCCTTTTGGTTATTTATACAGCTCTAAGGCTTTTGATTATGGAGCTGGAGGAGCTTTTAGATTATTCAGCACAAACAGATATCTGGCAAAGAAGATCTAGAGCAGTTTAAGGCAGGAATTAAAGCAAAGCTTCCTTCCTTTAGACTTCCACAAGGGTTGTGAGCATTTTAAAGAGGTTTAAGCTTTGGCTTAATTGCAAGTGAAAATCTTGAGCATTAGTAAACACCATCATTGGCATAGCAAAGCATGGCAATATTAATGGAATCCAGGAGCACAATCCTGCACACAAAGAATTGTTCTCTCTTACAGATCCTTTTTGTTTTTTCAGCTGGACTACAACTACCGGATAAGGTGAGTTTTACTAGAAACAAAAATGTAACTTTTCTTTTGCCTTTCCCTGCTAAGTATCTCCAGTAAATTTAGGGAAGTGCAGGGAAAGGACTACAAAACAAGTGACAAGAGGAGGAAATTTAATGTAGGAGTTTAAAAAACAAAATAAAAAGCTAGAAAATGAAGCAAACTTACACCATGATCAAGAGCGTAATTAGCATTTGTCACAAAGGTGACCGGTCTGGAGGGGTCGAGAGCTTTAGTGTGAGCTATCACTGTCCTGTGTGCAAACAGTAAAGCAAGAGTTCAACAACAGCATGGAGAAGCACAGCCCCCTCTCCTCCTCAGGCTCTCTGTCCTTCCACCCACCCAGACAGAGCTGGTTTTGATTTAGCAGACAGTGTTTGAATTAAATGAAGACAATATCTGTCACCGAGTGGTTGCTATGGCACCTGATAGAAGAGCAGAGTGGAAGCACACCAAGCACAGGCATGTGCATTTGTTGGTGGTGCCAGCAGCTTAGAAGTTGAAGGGACAGTTGAGTTTCAGAACAAAACTGTGAAAGGGACAATAGGAAGTTTCTGAACAACTCCTGGGATGCATTCTTGAGGCCCTGTGGCACAGCAGGCAGAGGATGGATGGCTCTGAGGAAGCCCTGAGCGAGGGAGATGGGACAGAATGGGACAGTCAAGCTCTGCTGCTGCCTTGACATTGCAGGAGGGAGGTGGAACATTCTGAAGAATGAAACTTCACAGTTCTCAATGCACCTACAACTCCCAGGGACAGGCTGCTGCCCGTTACAGAGCTGCCTCTTGGCTACCCAAGGCTTAAATCTCATGAGAAATAAAACCAAGGGGTCAGCAGGGACTCAAAGCAGTGGCTTTGAAGTGGGGAGCCACAGAACAAATCAGCAGCACTAACTGCAGAACCTTATCTTCAGAATGAAAGGCCAATTATTTTACAGCTTTGCTGTGATTCTCAAAGGATTCAGCCCTCATCTTCCAGTGGTAACAAGGAATATCCTGTTCCCACCAGGAACTGATTTTACTTAGCTCAAGAAGAGATGCTCAAACCAAGTGGACTCCTGGTAATTTTGTGGAGTTTTAGTGTTCAAAACCAAAAGGGCTGAGACAGTTGAGCAGTTTTGAGCATCAGTTCGACACATGCAGCAGTTACATTTCAGTTTGCATCTGCAGGTACAGTTCCAGGGTTCCCAAAAAATGCCTACCCTCCCTTTATTACTTCTCTGTGCCATCCCAAAGGAAGAAGGTGCATCATCTGCCACGAGATGAGGAGCAGATGCCCTTACTTGAAGTAGTGAGCGGCTGAGGGCAGCTCGGACGCCGGCTCGTTGGCCACTGACCACATCACCACTGAGGGCCTGTTCTTATCCCTGCGGATCAGCTCCTCCATCACAGCCAGGTGATGCTGCAGGGACTTGTTCCCAAAGCTCTCACTGCAAGACAGGAGGTGAAAGTGTAAAATCCATCCCCTCTGCCTTTCCCTGTGAAAACTCAGCCTCTGGGCACAGCAGAGCCTCGATGCTGAGGATGGCTTCTGCCCTATTTCCCCAAAGTTTGCTGCACAGTTCAGGGCTGTGGTTTGGGTTCGTTAATGGAGCCATGTGGCAAAATGTGGCAAAACGCCCTCTGGTTGCCCAACATCAAGAGGCACTGGTGGCGCAACAGGAGATTTCCAAACAGAGCAAAGAAATCTCATTATCAGGACAAAGGGTGGGACACCCTGAGGACAAAAGTGTAAAAAGGGTAATGGGTCACTTGGAAACAGGTCAGAGAGGAGCCGGGGAGCGAGGAGCAGGGTGTGCTGGGCAATTCTTACGGCAGTTTGATGCCCACCCCCGGGCTCTCGTCGATGACCACGATGCCGTAGGCGTCGCACAGGTCCATGATCTCCTCGGCGTAGGGGTAGTGGCTGGTGCGGAACGAGTTGGCCCCCAGCCAGCGCAGCAGGTTGAAGTCCTTCACAATCAGGGGCCAGTCAAGGCCTTTACCACGGATCTGGGGAGAGAGAGGAATCACCCCTTGTGGACACAGCTTCCCTGCCTGATCCAGCCCCAGCCCTGGAGCTGCCTGTGACCGGCGCTGCCCGTGACCGGCGCTGCCCAGGGTGGGGAACCCAACGGCCACTGTCACAGACAGAGGGGTTTGGGTTGGAGGGGACCTTAAAGCTCATCTCATTCCACCCCCTGCCACAGGCAGGGACACCTTCCACTATCCCAGGTTGCTCCAAGCCCCGTCCAGCCTGGCCTTGGACATTTGCAGGGATGGGGCAGCCACAGCTTCTTTGAGTAACCTGTGCCAGGGCCTCACCACCCTCACAACAGATGTGTCAGATGTGGGAGATGCTTCAGTATCTCCACTAACACACCCATGTACCCTGAAGGATGTCAAGACCATGGCAGGACTGGGCATGGTGTCCCCTTAGTGCTTAGCCTGGGAGGAGAGTGTGAGGGAACAACCCCTTGGAGAGGGGAGGCAGCGCAGGTGCCACCTCAGCAGTGTGAGCTGAGGCACCCCTGGGTGTCCCTGCCGTGGGTGCCACACTTACATCTGCATCCTCGTGCTTGTTGACCCCGTGGAAGTAGAAGGGCCTGCCATTGATGAGGAACTGGGTGCTGGTGACGTGGACGGTGCGGATGCCGACCGGGAGCGTGTACACGTCCTCCAGCAGAGCCCTGCCCACCTGTGCCTGCATCTTCACCTGCATTTCCAGGGAGGAATGGAAGGGATCCTCACAAGGATGCCCAGTGCTCCCTCCCCTGTCTGAGAGGGAGATTTTGGCCCCACAACCCCTTCCCAGCCCTGCCTCAGCACACAGCCTGTTCCTCACTGCTGCTGCTCGGTGGGGAGCCAAGTATGACTAAATGAAAAAGAGAAATCCAAGCTGTGGAAGTTGAAGGATGAAGAATGAGCCCCTGCATGACCCTTTTGGGACTTGCTCATCCCAAGAGTTTCAGTGTCTTTTCCCCATGGCATCCCCCCAGACCATTTCTGTGCCCTGCACCTTGATGCCAGGCAATGACTGACATGTCACCTGCTCCCAGGTGTGAACCTGAGCCCCTGAAAACTCAGAGCAGCTCATCCTCCCTGGTTTCTGCACCTGAACGTCGCCACTGACCCTTAACTCTCACAGAATCTCCCAGGCTCAAGCTGTTGAACTCATCATCTCCTCAGAGGGGATGGATTGGACCCTCAGTGTGAAGGGCCAGCACCTCAGAGCACACTCCAGGAATGCCCTTCTCTCTGCCAGACCCTTCAGTTCAGCACCCAGGAAGCAGCCAAAGCTTGATTTGATTACTGCCTAATTAGCAGTGCCACTCTAGTCACACGCACAGGACCCGTGAGAGGAGAGGACAGAGGATGGGCCATATGGCAGTGCCTTAAACCTATTAAACACACACGCCAGAGGAGGAAATGCCACTTTACCTCTAAGGAGTACAGGTATCCAGGGTTCTCATGCATCAGGTAGGGCCACCAGAGGTTTGGGCTGAGGACTTTGAGCTCTCCCACTGGGCCATCACCTGTAGCAACCACTTTCCCCTCTCGGTCACGTAAACTCAGCGACAAGGAATTGGCTGTGCTGCCAACCACTGACACCTGATACTGCACCACGGCTGGCTCAGAGGAAACAAAAGACCATCAGGCTCAAGAAAAAGCCACCAGGAAACCAACTCAATCCAACTTGTGCAGGATATTTTCCCCTTGTCACCTCCATTTAGGAGTCTGAGGGAGCTGCTGTAATTGCTCTGGACCTACCAACGTTGTCTGATGAAGTGGTTGTCACAGAAATGTCATCTATGTAGGCAGCAGGAGTGGTGTAAAGCACAACTGGGCGGTGGATCCCGGCATAATTAAAGAAATCAAAACTGATGAGCTGCACAAAATAGTTCTTGGGGTACCTGAGTGAGCGAGACAGGAGAAATGGCTGCATTACACTTCTGAACAGCTCATGCACAGCTGAAGGCAGCATGTGGATGCTGGCAGTGCAGAATAATCATGTGAAATAGTCTTTACAACAGGCTGGATCTGTCTCTCAGCTGCTACACTGAAGGATTTTGCAGTTAACAAATATCTGATGCTCAAAGATTTTGATCCTTCAGGAGAGCTGGCACTTGCAGCTTCCAGCTGAATCCAAGCTTCTCAAACCTTGAACCCTTGATTCAACCTGACAAATCAGCCAAGCTGAGCTCCCTGTGCACAAAACAGATGCAATAACTCGCTGCTGATTTCCTCACAACACCAAAGCTTAAACTCCTCGCTGCTCTTTTCACCATGAAGTCAACCCCATGGAGGGTTTTATGAACCAGCAGCTGAATAAACTCCTCCTCTCCCACCCCTGGGATCAGCCCAGCGGTAAAACACCCCAGCAGCTCACCTTGTTTTGTCAGTCATGTACTGGATGGAGCCTGGGGGCAGCGTGTGGGGGGTCAGGGTGTTGTTGAGGGCGACGGTGATGCGGCACAGGGTCCCTGGGCTGCCCTGCACCACGCTGCTGATGTCGGCCTCAAAGGGCAGGTGCCCCCCTTCGTGCTCCACCACCTGCACCCCGTTCACCCACTGCAAGGAAAGACCCCAAAAAATGGGTTATTGGGATTTTGTGGCGAGCAGAGCATGGAGAAGGGAAGCCCGGTTACAAGGAACACCCGGGCTCTTGATCCTCGAGGGATCTTTGACGGCTCAATCTTGATCTTTGAGGGATCTCCCTTTGCTGGGAGCTAGGTCTGGCTCACATAAAGTGTCACTGAGGGACACAGTTCGGGGCAGATCCATTAATCGGGAAACATTCAGTTACTAATCCCGAAATTGCAGGATCAGAGAAGAGAAACTGAAATTCCTTCTTGCTGGGGGAAAACAGGTTAAGAAAACAGCGAAGAGCTGCAAAATCGAGGCAGGGACGCATTTGCTGAACAAACTATAAAACTGGCTTTAGTCCAGCCTAATTTTGGAAGCACGGGGCCAATCCCCCGAGGCACCTACCACGATGGAGTAGTAATGGGCACTTCCAAAGCGCAGCACCAGCCTGGGGGCGGGATCGCCCTGCAGCCAGCGCAGGGGGAGCAGCACCTCCTTCTCGTACCACACCCAGCCGATGTAATTCTCCAGGCTGGGGTCCTGGGTGATGTCGTTGAAGCTGGCGGGCACTGGCATGTCAATCACAGGGCCGCTCTGGCAGGAGTTGCATGGAAAAGGAAGGAACAGAGCATTTAAAAAGAGGATTTTTACTGCTGGAGATGTCCCTTTCCAGTGACAGCCTTACAATCCCTTTGCAAAGGGGAAATACTTGGGAAAAGCTGTTTAAAAACAGGTGAGCTCTCCCAGAGCTCCTAGACAAGCCCTAATTAGCAGCAGGCACAGGAACCTGCCTGTTCCTACAGGAAGAGCAGCTGCTCCTTTCTTTTCCTCTCCTGCTGTGCAATGAAACGCTTTCATTAATGGCTCTGGCATCATGGAATCAGGGAAATGAGGGGAAAAAAACCCAAGCCCAGGTTGTTGTTTCAGCCTGGGGCTTCCCAAAGCTGGGAATTTTCTCCTGAGCAACGTGGGGGTTGTGGTGCTGTTTGCTAAGAGCTGTAGTAAAAGGGTAGCAAGAGTAATGGATATTTTGGGCAGGAATGGATATTTTGGAATCTTTATCTCCCCGTGGAGACAGTTTGGGATGAATTCAGCCTTTCTCACCACCTGAAAGCAAGAGATTCCTTGGGATTACAACAGAATCCATTCAGTCACTCATTCCAATATAAAGATTAGAGGAAGGCAGTGTCACAGGACATTGAATATTGAGGAATCCAGATGCTGTTGCCAAACAGAGCTGTTCATTTTCAGCACTTTCTGCACTCGAGTTGTTGCACAAACGCATTCTGCAGCTTCTCCTTCCCTGAGGAAGCCTCAAGAAATGGAATGAGGAACGTCTGGGCAACCAGGTTTGCATCATGTGCACAGCTGACTCAGCAATGGCACTGCAGAGAGCTCAGTGCCCTCATCACAAGATACTAATGAGGAAATCCTTGGATGGGGAACAGGATTTTCTAGTATCTGATGAAGGACAACCCTTGCCTGGGCTGGCCAGGAGCTGTGTGTCCTCCAGGGAGGTTCTCTGAGGTTTAAAGCAGGTCGAGCACGCTCATCTAAGTCTCCCTTTGGGAGGGCGTATTTCAGGATTTCTCTCCTCTGGCAAAACTTCCAGCAGCATAGTGACCTTCAGCTCTTCTCTCCTTCCGCAATTCGGCAACAAAATCGGCCAAAAGGCTAAAAATAGAAATAATGAACGACTTACCCATTTTATGCATAAAACTCGTAACTCTTTTCTCTCAGGAAATGTAGTTGATTTCCAAGCAGCTCTCAGTCACACCAAAACTTGTCTACCAGCACTCTGAAACTTTGGAATAAACAGTTCCCAGTGCCTTTTCCAGGCACGTTTTTGCTGATTCTGTGCTGCTGGAAGCTCAGCGCTGTGCAAGGCTCGGGCAGCACTGGGCACCTGGAGGTGAACGGGGTTCATTCAAACGGTGCCTGCCTTTGGGGCAGCACCGGGGGCATCATCAAGGGGATCATCAGGAGCTGCTAATTAGGAACTGCCTCAAGAATAACCTGGGCACAGCCAGCACCGTGGGGCAAAGGGAAGCGGCCCCGCCAGCCCTGTGGGGAAGGGAGGCAGGGAAAGAGGAAGGGAGGGAGAGAGGAAGAAAGAAGCGGTGCCCCCGCAGCGGGCCGGAGCCCGGTTCGGAGGGGAAGAAGCGCACCATGTGCCCGGCGATGGGCAGCGCCCGCCCCGCTCCCCACTACCTGCCGGAGCGGCCGCCGGTACCAGCGCTGCGCGAAGCCGGCGTCCCTGCCCGGAGACAGATCGGCGCGGAAGCTCCAGAGGCCGCCGAGCTCCCTGCGCTCGCGGGACGGGGTGTCCCGGGGCTGCAGCATCCCGGCGGGACCCGCCGCCAGCCCCGGCAGGAACAGCAGCAACAGCAGCGAGCGCAGCCCGGACCCCGCTGAGGCCGCCGCCGCCATCTTGGCTGTGGGCAGACCCCGCTGAGGGCGGGCCGGGGCCGCGGCTGAGGGGAGGGACCGGAGCTGAGGAGCGGGGCCGGGGCCAGATCCCGGTGCTGATCCCGATCCCTGTCACGGTTCCGATCCCTGTCACGGTCCCGATCCCTGTCACGGTCCCGGTCCCGATCCTGATCCCGGTCCCGGTCCCCGTCCCGTCCGGACGGGATGAGCGGCCGCAGAGGGTGTCAGAGATCGGGTCCTGTCCCACGGTCACCTCCGGACAAAGCCACGCGTGTCCTGCCGTGAAGGCGCCTCCACGAGTCAGGATGTGTCCGGGACTGGTGGAGGTACTCAAGCGGCGAGTGATTTTCCTTCCTTTTCCCCTTTTCCCCTTTTCCCCTTTTCCTCTCCTCTCCTCTCCTCTCCTCTCCTCTCCTCTCCTCTCGATTTAAATATATTTATTGCCTACTTTTACTTATTTCTCATTTACTTACTCGCTTGTTTACATATTTATTTATCTATTTATTTATTTATCACAGAATCATTTAGGTTGTAAAAGACCTACGAGGTCACCGAGCCCAACCTGTGACCCAACGCCACTCTGTCACCCAGAGCAGGGCACTGAGTGCCACATCCACTCTTTTCCCTTAAACACCTCCAGGGACGGTGATTCCACCTCGCTGCACAGCCCATTCCGATGTTTGATCACCTTTTCTGTGAAGGAATTCCTCCTGATGTCCGACCTAAACCTCCCCTTAAGCACAGCTTATTATTAGTGCTTACTTACTTTTGGTTATTTATTTGTTGCCTGCTTACTTACTTCTGTTTATTCAGAGTCACTCGTTGGAGTGTGAGGGTAAAAAGTTACTGGAAATGGCAAAAAGGTGGCCAGGTGGCTTCTTGGGGATAGGAAGGAGGATGAGCTGTTGAAGAATCAAGACACAAGAGAGGAATTTCAGTGAACTACAGACACCCCAGTGTTTATTAACTCCAGACCAGCGGCACAGGCACAACGCTGCAGGCACGGGATCTCTCCCCACACTCTAAGCCTGTTCCTTGAGCCTCTTGAGCAGCTCCCGCAGCTGCTCGATCTGGGCGGACACGCTGCTCTTGGCGGTGCCGCCCGCGGCCGTGTACTGCTCCACGCTGCTCACCACGCTGAACACCTGCGCCACGTCGCTGCCAAACAGGGGGCTGGGGGCACAGGGGGGGCTGTCAGGGGGCTCTGGGCTGCTGCTGAGGGTTTCGGGGCACTTTGGGGAGCCGAAATAACAGAGGTACAAACCTGATGTTCTGCAGGTGCTCCAGGCTGAGGTGGTTGATGGTGATACCTTTGGTCTCGGCCAGCTGGACAGCCTTGCCAGACGCCACGTGGGCTTGTCTGAAGGGCATCTGCAGTGTGAAGAGGACAGAGCAGAGGGGACTCAGCTCAGTTCCTCCTCTGTGTCCAAAGAAATCCCAGCTCCAGGTCTCCCTCTGGCACTTACTCCCTTCCGAACCAGGTACAGAGCCAGGTCAGTGGCTAACATCTCCGGGCTCAGCGCCCTCTCCATGCTCTCCTTGTTGATCTGCAGGAGGAGGATCCCAGGGACACATTACCGTCAGCTCCTCCTTGGGGCCTGTTAGTACTCAGAGTGAGGGGAATTCATCTGGAGCTCTAAAAGGATGCTCTGACCCCCTGAGCAGCTGACAGAGGGGACCAAAATGAGCAGTGCGGGTGAGGCACTGAAGTGTTTTTATTTGGGAACAGTCTGGAGCTCTGCTCCCTGTGTTACTCACAGAATGTGCACCACCATCATGTTCAATACTGAGAGGATGAAGAAAAAGCCTTACCTGGAGGGTGGAAATCACTCCAGTGGCAACCTGGAGCACAGCATTCAGGGTGTCTACGACATCAAAGACAGCCTCCTTGTCCTCCTGTGTTGGAACAGTGACGGAAATGGCTCTGAGTCAACCTGGTGCAGCCCAAACACCCACCAAGCTCAGCAGCCCAGCTCTCCTGACTCTTGCAGCCAGCAGGAGAGATGGTGTGGAGAGGAACAAGGGCTTTACCTGCAGGTCCTTGTTGTAGGTGCTCGGGAGTCCCTTGAGGACCATGAGAATTGCAGCCAGCTGCAGAGGGAAACAGGAGAGGCAGGGAGTGAGGAACAGAGCAAAGCACAGCCCCAGGGCAGGCTCAGAGCACACAGCTCTTTCCAAAAAAAAAAAAAAAAAAAAAAAAAAACACANAAGGGCTTTACCTGCAGGTCCTTGTTGTAGGTGCTCGGGAGTCCCTTGAGGACCATGAGAATTGCAGCCAGCTGCAGAGGGAAACAGGAGAGGCAGGGAGTGAGGAACAGAGCAAAGCACAGCCCCAGGGCAGGCTCAGAGCACACAGCTCTTTCCAAAAAAAAAAAAAAAGACAAGAAAAAGGAGGATTCTCCAGCCCCAATATGAGCAGTTTTCCCTCCCTCTTCCATCTTTTTGGGGCTCACCCGTCCAAACACTCGCCCGGCTTTGCTGCGGATCAGCTCCAGACTGTCAGGGTTCTTCTTCTGAGGCATCAGGCTGCTGCCAGTGCTGGATGGGAGATGAGTGGAGTGCACTGGTGAGCAAAACTCCCATCCATACACACACATATCACTGACCCAGCCCTCCAAAACAACACGTAGGTCCCCCTTCATCATACTCCTGTTTAGGGTGTAGGAAATCAGTGAACTGCTGAGTTTCTCTTTGATTTTGCACCTTGTCTGCAGCTCCCACACAGTCCCACCTCTCAAAGAGGAAGTTAAAAGGAGGCTCTCTCTCCAAGCCCCTGCAGAGCTGGTATCAGCAGGCTGAGCTAAGCCTTGGTGTGACTTCATGGAGGGAGGGCTGTGGTTGTACCACCCTGCAGACAAGGAGTCTGTTGGGATTGCAAATCCAGCCAGTCAAGGAAGGGCTTTGGCAGCATTCCCAGCACAGCAGGAAGTTCTCTCTGCCAGCAGTTGCTGGACAGGAGTTGCTGGTGAATGCAAACGTGGTTAAGTTACCAGAATGACAAATAAATGACCATTTCTGAGGAATATTCACCCTGAGGGTGCCTTTGTGCCAAGCTCTTGATGCTGGGTCAGCCTCGTGCACAGAGAGACCCCAACCACTGCCTCACCCTCCCAGGGGGGGAGAGCTGAGGAGAAGGGGCTGAGGGAGGAGCTCTCTGCCCAGAGTTGAGACCTACCTGTAGGCGTCAGAGAGGGTCAGGAATCCAAACTCGCTGGTGCTGTAGATGATGAGGTCCTCGGCCATCTTGCTGAGGTGGATCATCAGCAGGGTGGCAACTGAGAGGAATTCCACTGCAGAGAAGGCAGGACATCAGGAGGGGGAAAAGGTGCTTGGAAAACTCAGAGAACCCTGACTGGGGCTTTAGTTCCTGGTGATGGATTTCAGCCCCCTTGTTCAGTTAACTGGAAAGGTGTCGGGAGCTGCTTCCCACAGTGCTGGGAGGATTTGGCTGTGCTTACCCACAAAGTCCCTCTCGCTGACAGCATCCATGCTGTTCAGGCTGATGGAAGCAAAGTCCAGCTCTGCAAGGAAGGGGATGGACACAGGAGGTCACACGGGCCCTGACAGGAGCCTGACTGCACCAGGCTGCCCCAGTGCAAGTGACTTTTTATATTCATTACCCTCCACCCCCTTGTTAAAGTGCTGCAACACATCCAAACTAACATCAGGACAATGCGCTGATGCTTCCCAAAGTCCCAGATATTATGAGTATTCCTGTTCCTCAATCCCAGGAAGACATTTACCACTGCACAGCAGCTCTCTGTCGATTCCCAGGGGGTTTCCAGCCAGAGCTCCACTGCCAGGGAAGAAAGAACCAGAAGTCACCCACGATATCCAAACTGATATCCAACCAAAACTGAGCTCTAGTGGTGACACCTCTCTGAAGATTTCCCTACCCCTGCTCACTTGGATGTCACAGTGTGGTCTGAGGCTCATCAAACTCTGAACTCTGGAGTAAACCAGAATTTCTCTTCCAAGGAGGAAGGTTTGCTTGATGGAAGCCTTGTAATCCTTGATTTTCAAGGGATAGAACAATATTTTTATGGTGAGAGTCTTTGGAGAGGGAATCTGGGCTGTAGTGTCTATGGAATAGAAACCCCAGTGTTTCAGGGGATGGACAGATCTGCCTCTTGGCCGTATCTCAGAGCAAAATGAGGGCTGAGGATCACAATAAAAAATAAACTTCACCTTCCCAAAGGCAAGACATTGATCCTCCTCTTCACCTCTCCCAGGCGCTCAGAATCCCGGGTCAGAGCAACAGCATGACTGGGGAAGGAGAGGAGAGATGAAACTGTGAGATGAAGCTGGACAGTGTCCCACCTCAGGAGGTGAGAATGGCCAAAGGATGGAGAACGGGGAGTTGCCCAATCCATGCTGGGGTTCCCAGCTGGTCAGAGCCACACAGGGAATTCCTGTTCCAGTTTGCGGGGTTCCCTCTGGTTTGTCACCACCCCTGGCTGCCCCCTCAGCAGAGCAGGGCCCCCAGGGTGGAGAGGGTGGGAGGTGCTCACCTGAGCAAGAACTGGCTCCATCGGATGGGCTGAGCTTTCTGCAGGTGGGTGTAGCCAGGCAGGATCACATCGATTTCTCTGGGAGGGAAAGGAGGGAGAGGTGAGCAGAGACAGGAGGGCAGGGACGGGTCTGTAACTCCCTGCACAGGAGACCCTGCTGCTGCACTGTCAAAGGACAAGCCTAGAAATCTGCTGTCCCAAAAAGGCCAAAGTTGTGGAAAACAGGGACTGTGGAAAAGGACTCACATGGCAGCGCGTTCCACCAGCGTCTTAATGAGCTGCAGGAGGTGCGTGGAGATGACGGAGAGGGAATTCTTCATGAACAGCTTCAGGTCAGTCACAACCTGTGGGAGATTGGCCACAGCCAGGCCAAGCACAATGGGACAGATTTAGTGACCAAATAATGCTCAGCAGAACCTCCTGGCACTGTTATCCCTTCCTAGTTCTGTGTGATGGGAAGGGAAATCTTCCTTGTATGGAATGCATCCCTGGTCACTGATTTGTGAAAGCTGCTGTTGCTTTCCATGGACAAAACCAAAATCCATTCTTTTCAGTGGACTTCTCAGATATTGTCAGGTTTGAAGCAGAAAATTCCCAACCACCACAAGCTGATCATCCTGAGGAGGACTGATCCTGAAAGATGCGTGCACCCAGCCAGCAGAATCAGGGGTTCTGGAGCTTTTCAGGGATGTCAGTGGAATTTTGTGGCCTTTTACCATCAGGATGCAGCCCTGCAGATCCCACTCCCCTGGGTGGATGAGTCACTGCAGCATCATTAGTTTAAAGCCATCATTAATTTAAAGGGAATACAGGCTGGAGTGTGCCACGGCATGAGAAGGATGGCATAAAAATATTCAATTAAAGAACTGAGGAGGAGGAATACAAAAGGAGGAAAAAAAGGTTCTGTCTGTACCTGATCATTCCTGCTTCTGCCAGTGTGCAACTTCCCAGCTACATCTCCAATCAGCTCCTGAGGACAAGAGCAGGATTGCTGTCAGGATCTCTGTGTTCTGAGCAGGACAATTCCACATGAGCAGATCTCCCTGCCTGGAAGGGACTCAGCTCCAGGATCCTGGGAGTAACCATGGGATGTGTTCTGGGGAGGGCAGCTTTGGGTTCTGGGCTTGTACAGTGCCACAAAAGGGGGCTTGGAGAGCCTTGGCTGTGCCCCAGGGGGTTCAGTGCCAGGAGCTCTAAAGGAATTTCACAGAGGGACAGAGGCACAAGCCCTCAGTGTCAGGCAGATGTGGAGGAACAGGAACAAGAGGCTGGAGGAGCCAAACCTTCAGTCTGCGCTCGTTGGCAGTGTGGATATCCTCATCAGTTTGTTTCAGCACAAACTCTCCCTTGGACCATTCCTCAGAGATCTGCAAACACCAGAAGAACCAGTCAGCCACGATGGTTATTAAATCCAAGGAGGCTGCTCTCAGGTCAGGAGAGATTCATTCACCTGACAGTTTGAAAAGGAAAGAAATACCTTTTCCAGGCCACTCAGGATCTTCTCCAGCTCAGTTTTAGACAGGATCCCAGACTTTTCCAAGGCTTTGGCATAAGCCATGCTCCCCTGGATGTCGACTTCAGACAGTCTCCGGTCATAGCTAATGGAAGCATTGAGCATCTCCATGACTGGATCTGTGCTTCCACTGAATCTTCCACCCCAAAGTTTATTCCCCTGAGAGAGAAAACAGCCAATTAAAGTGGCCTGATAACTTCAGATAAATCCCATGCAGGATATAACATCCAGTGATCCATTCATCTGATACAGAGGCCTTGCTCAGCTCCTTTCAGTGTGACAGCACTGACCAGAAAGTCCCCTGGACTCCAGGACCTCTGGCAAGTGGTTGGAGAGCTGGAGAACACATCACTGTCAGTGTTGTTTACTCCTGAGCTCCGAGGTCTGACCCAGGAACCCTCCAAGATATTTTACCTCTGCAGGACTCTGCTGGGAGCCCTTGAAATTAATATCAGTGAAAGATGCAAGACCAGCACAGATTTTTGTTTTGAGGTCTTTTAAAGGGAGGAAAAACTAAGCAGTCAGTAGGATTAGAGTGAAATTAGCATCCCCTAAATCCTTTCTGTGCTGGTTAACTAACAGATTCTTCTTTGATTGACAAAGAGCTGGGGGCCAGCACAGAGACAAAAGTGGGGGTTTCCCACCCAAACCAGGATTCCTGTGGTGACCTCACCCCCTGGAATGTGTCACCCATTTCAGTGGGTGACCAAAGGCTTGTGCAGGGCTCCAGCTGTGCCCCACAGCAGGGCTGGTGTCATGTGGGAGCTTCTCCAGCAGTGATTCAGAGCCCGGGTGGCCTCACCTGAGCTGTGTCACCTGCTCAGGAACTTTTTGCTTGCCCAGGTAAGACAACCCCTGAAGTTTTAATTCTGCCAGACTTACACTGAAACCCAAGATTTCAAAAGCAACTCTCCAGTGCTACCAGGCACAGAAAGGAATTGGAGGACACCTGAAGGAAGGGACTAAATACAGCTGCACTGCAGAGTGGATAATAATTACTAATCTACTTTTTAAACACCCCAACAAGTTTCTTCTCGTGCTGGTCACTATGACTACCATGGACAGCAAGAGCTGGCAGGACAGCTGGAAGTTGATCTGTGCCACGGCTCTACCAGTCAGACAAAACACTGTTGAGTAACCTTAAAAACGTTTTCCCTGGTGACTGTCTCCATGTCCCTGAGCCTGAAAGGACAACAGGAGAGAGCCTGCAGAGGTAAGGGTGCAGGCAGCTTTGTTAGAAAGCTGAGGGAAAGCAGAGAAAGGAATCAGAATTTAAAAAGAAGCGATAGAGCTCCTCAGCACTCACTTGGTGCCCCCAGGAGCAAAATTAATGCTAAATTAAAGGCCATTCCAGAGGCTCAGCACTTGAATGGGGAACAGGAATATCCAGGTATAACTTCAGTACATAAAGCTTTCCATCAAAGCAAGAAGTGTGTCAGCAGAAACATTGCAAATATACATTTACAATCGGGAAATCAAAGCTGAAAGATGAATTTTAGGAAGTTCCAGGGCTGTTTGGAGCAGTGTCTGTGCAGCCTGGCACTGGGGGGCACTGCCCGGAACGTGGAGCAGCGATTTGGAAAGCAGAAAGCGAGACTCGCCAGGATGCGTGGTCACGTCTCGGCAGGGAAGGAAACTGAAAATGCAGCTTTTGTGCCGAGCAGTGTTTACACAAGCTGCTGGGAAGTGCCTGTGCCCTCGCACGAGTCCCAGGCACGGGGTATCCGCCTTTCCCGGGGAGACAGAGGCAAGAACGCGGGGGCTCTGGGACAGCTCCGCTCGGCTGAGCATCCCCGGACACTCCCCGGAGGAGCAAAGTCCTCGCTCACCTCGGCTGCTGCCATCGCGGCCGTGCCGGCTCCGTGTGCGCAGCGGGGCCACCGGCGGGGCGGCTCCGGTCCCGGTCCCAATCCCGGTCACAGTCCCAGTCCCGATCCCAATCCCGGTCACAGTCGCGGTCACAGTCCCGGTCCCGATCCCAATCCCGGTCACAGTCACGATCCCAGCTCCAATCCCGGTCCCAATCCCAGCTCCGGTCCCGATCCCGATCCCAGCTCCACTCCCGATGCCGGTCACAGCTCCGGTTCCGATCCCAGCTCTGTTCCGATCCTGATCCCAGATCCAATCCCTATCGCAGCTCCGGTGCCGATCCGAGCTCCAGTCCCAGTCCCGGTCCAAGTTCCAATCCCTATCCCAGCTCCGCTGCCGATGCCAGTTCCAATCCCGGTGCCGATCCCAGTCCCGCTCCCACTCCCGGCGCAGCCCCGGCCGCGCTCCCGGCGCTCCCGCGGCTCGTCCCGCCCGCCGGGGCGGGGAGTGCCCGGGCCGGCCCCGCTCCCGGTCCTGCTGTGCAGTGGCACGGCTTGTCCCTGCGCCTTACAGGACACTCAGGAATGGCATCCCCGTTTTCTTGTCCCCTTTTGGGGTTTTCTGTCCTTTGTCATAATTCTGGTGGGAAGGAGCCTAATCCAGGTCTTTGGGATTGCACGGCTGTGCATGGGGATGCTCCAGGACACTGCCAGTGACATCCAGCTGCCTCTGGCTGCCCCACAAGGTCCTTTTGCAGCTGGATTTCCAGGGCAGTGCCTTCAGTATCCATCCGGAACAAGGCTCAGACTCTCTATGTAGCCAACAATTAATTCACTGCTTCTCAAACATTTCCAATTATGATTATTTATTTTTCAGGCTTTCAGGTTTGAGGATGCACAGAGAATCACGCTGTCTACCCTGAGAAAACCTCTTTGAACCCTTTTGGTGAGATATTCCTTCCTCTTCTGAAGTCCCTCACTTTTAAAGCTTCTTTTTTCACATTCATCCTTTATAGATGTCCATACTCCAGGCTTTGGCAGGAGGTTGCTGAGGGTTTGGAAGAATGGTGAGCACTAGATTTACATCCAGAGTGACCCAGCTGATAATGAGCCTGAGTGAATTCCTGGCTCAGGTGCCTTCCTGTGGCCTGTAATGAGCGGGGATTTGAGACCAAAACCTAAATCCCAATGAGTCAGAGAAGGGTGATGGTGAAAGCCTGAAGACACCATGGACCACACTCTGTAACGTCTGTGGAGCTCCAGATACCTTCACAGGCCCCTCCAATCTAAATTAGTTCACAATTTTAAGAAAAGGGTGGATGGGTGGAAAGTACCAGTGACCGTAAACTACTTATTTAAGTAAGAGACTAAAATGTGGTAATCTGCTACTTCCCTTTTCCTTTCATTTTGGCCACATGTCACCCACCACTGGCCATGAGGGACAATGCCTGACATTCGCTGCTGAGAGCAAGAAAAAATCTGTTCAGCTGAGGCTCTGAAGGGAGAGGAAGATACAAATAGGAAAAATAAGGGGAGTGGCACAGATCAGGAAAGTTTATAGGAGAAAAAACAACTGTGAGGTGGAGATGAGGAAATTTCTGTTCTTCTGACTCTACAGGCGTTGAGTATTGGTGTTACCTGTGGCTTTCCTGTTCCTTCAGCCTGGCAGCTGAGTGTGCATAAGTGATTTCCTGGCTACAGGTGACCAGTCTGGAGAGCGAGACATGCGCCAGAGCAGGAACACAGCAGGAAGGAAGGGAGCAAACACAAAGGAGGTTTGTGGAAAGGTCATTGAAATGTGCTGTTTAAATGCCAGGAAAATGGATTTGTTTTAGGGCCAGAATATGGAGAGACTGAGAGCGGTGAGAAGTGTTGAAAAAAGGGAATTTTGCTGTTGCTGATCCTTCTTCCACGTGTTAAAAGCACAAATGCTCCAGAGGTGCAAGCACTCTGTGTCTCCTGGGGTACTTTGGCTGGAGATTTAGCTGCTGGCAGTTTGTCCTGTCTGTGCTGCAGCCCTTGCCCTAAACTTGGTGAGGCAACACCTTTGTTATTTCTACTCCCTGTGTGTGTTCCAGACCTGCAGCTCTGAGTCAACAACGCGCTGCTGCCTCAGCACAGGGAGAAGGGGCTGAGCAAAACTCCAGCTTCGCAAGGCTGGGCTGGAGAAGGAATTTTGCTGAGTGAAAAGGGACAATCCCAGTTTGCCAGCCTCCCCTCCAAGAGACACATTCCCAGAAGGAAGGAAGAGCCCACATTCTGAGCTCAGCCCAACCTTGCCCTGAAAAATCAAGACACAAGAGAGGAATTTCAGTGAACTACAGACACCCCAGTGTTTATTAACTCCAGACCAGCGGCACAGGCACAACGCTGCAGGCACGGGATCTCTCCCCACACTCTAAGCCTGTTCCTTGAGCCTCTTGAGCAGCTCCCGCAGCTGCTCGATCTGGGCGGACACGCTGCTCTTGGCGGTGCCGCCCGCGGCCGTGTACTGCTCCACGCTGCTCACCACGCTGAACACCTGCGCCACGTCGCTGCCAAACAGGGGGCTGGGGGCACAGGGGGGCCTGTCAGGGGGCTCTGGGCTCCTCCACATGCCCAGTGTCTGTGGAGAGGCTGAGGGAGTGAGGACAGGGCATCCTCCTGCCCTTCTGCTGACATCAGTTCCAAAGGGACACCAAGGAACTTCAGAGCCAAACCCCTCTGGGGGCTTCCTGCTTAGGGCAGGAATGTCTCCCAGCCCCTCCCAATAACTCCTGCCCATGCCCTGCTGGAGTGGAATGGAGCTGATGTTGTCCCCCTCCAGGGTTTTCAGCCCCAGGAGGAGCAGCCTTGATATTCAGAAGGACAGGAGAATTTTGAGGCACTTTTGGGAAGGCTGCTCTGGGAGGCTTCTCCCTGCCTGTGCAGGGAAGTGAAACAACAGAGATACAAACCTGATGCTCTTCAGGTCCTCCAGGCTGAGATTGTTGATGGTGATGCCTTTGGTCTCGGCGAGGTGGACGGCCTTGCCAGCGGCGATGTGGGCTTGTCTGAAGGGCATCTGCAGGGGGAAGCAGAGGTGGCAGTCAGTGATCTGCTTCTCCATGAGAAAAATGCATGTGCTGCCTTTTCTGGCTGGCCTGTTTTCCCTTTAGGGCAATGCAAGCTGAATCTGGGGTTGCTGGGGTGAAAGAGGGGAGGATTTAGGAATAAGTTATGATCAAGTAATTTGGGGGTAAATTACTATGAAGTCCCTCGAGATGCCTGTAAAGGATGTGTTTTCAGCTTTCATGGTTGTTGACTGCTCATAACCTTGGGACAGAACAGACAGGCCTCATCCCAGCTCCTCACTGAGCAGCTCCTCTGCATCCAAAGAAATCCCAGCTCCAGCTCTCCCTCTGGCACTTACTCCTTTGTGAACCAAGTAGAGAGCCAGGTCAGATGACAGGATCTCGGGGCTCAGTGCCTTCTCCATGTTCTCCTTGTTGATCTGCAGAAAGGAGGGGCAGAGGGAGATGTTATCTATAATCAGCTCCTCCTTGGGGCGCTTCAGCTCTAAGAGGGACCAAAATGAGCAGTGCGGGTGAGGCACTGAAGAGTTTTCACTTTAGGACCAGCCTGGAGCTCTGTCCCCCATGTTACTCACAGAATGTGCTCCAAGTTCCATAGTGAGAGGCTGAATCCTTACCTGGAGGGTGGAAATCACTCCAGTGGCAACCTGGAGCACAGCATTCAGGGTGTCTACGACATCAAAGACAGCCTCCTTGTCCTCCTGTGTTGGAACAGTGACGGAAATGGCTCTGAGTCAACCTGGTGCAGCACAAGAGGCTGAGCAGCCCAGGCAGCAGAGCAGGGATGTGATCCCAGAGGCTCCTGCCATGGCATTCAGGGTGTCTCCTGCAGCACCCCTTGCCTCAGCCCCTTTCCCAGCACCCAGCCAGGGCCTGTGCAGAGAAATGGAGTGGTGGGACAGCTCAAGAGTAGGAGACAGTTGTGTCTGCTCAGAGAGATGGTGTGGAGAGGAACAAGGGCTTTACCTGCAGGTCCTTGTTGTAGGTGCTCGGGAGTCCCTTGAGGACCATGAGAATTGCAGCCAGCTGCAGAGGGAAACAGGAGAGGCAGGGAGTGAGGAACAGAGCAAAGCACAGCCCCAGGGCAGGTCCAGAACCCACACTGGGCACAGCTCTTTAGGAAAGAAA